>JAOTAV010047372.1:0-16842 GCA_026546445.1 Cyclargus thomasi
GTAAATTTATACTATAACTATCTTCTGTATTGGTTTATACTGTAATAGGAGATATGTGTGTGTTTATAAATAAATAATAAATAAAAATAAATAAAATTATGATAATAGTAATTTCTTACAGTACATGAATAGATCAATTAGTTATATATTTTGTGAACTTATAGAAAAGAACTCTTCTAGGGAGTAGAAGAATTTTTCAGTTAAGTCATTTTTTAATTTTCTTTGTGAACGGTATTTTTCTTCATTTTTAATTGTATCTGGTAGGCGATTAAATATGTTTACGGACATGTAGTATGGGCTTTTTTCACTATGTGACCAGGATATTTAAATTTGTTGCCTTGGTTACATAGAATGAACTGTTCACAAAGCAAAAACAAAATTTGTGATTTGTTTGGGCAAGCATGCTAGCGAACAGATTTTCCCCTATACAAGTCACAAAAATTTTTGTTCGCTTTCAGCGCTACTTTAACAGTGCGCCAAGTCGAGCGCGAAGCAAACACTGCCCTACCATCTTTTTCTGGAACCATTTTCAGGCCCCTATTTAAGAACCTCTGGATAGGATAAAAACGCTGAAATATTCGTCATCTAGAAATTCGTAATCACACACTTGAAATCCACAATTTCAAGTCGGTAGATCAAGCATAAGTTGTACCATTGCCTGTTGTTTTTGTATATATTCTTTTTCTTCTAATAAATAAATAAATAATAAAAAAAAAATGGATTCCGGAGTTCAGCTAATGCATAATTTCGCATTTTTGACACTGACTGACTGACTCACTAACTCACTGATCATCAAAATAGAACTAGTACTTCCTATAGACCTAGAGAGCTGAAATTTAGCACAGAGGTAGATTTTAACGCCCACATTAAGCAAAAACTATCAGAACAAGGTTTATGGAAGATCTGGACTATCTTGTGACGTTGATGAGAAAACGTAAGAGTACTGCCAAACTATAAGCGTTTTTAAGAGAAATTATCGATTTACTGTATTCTACTGAATAAATAAAAATATTCAGGTCAATGATTATATTTTATATGTACTAGCACTCACCCGCGGCTTCGCTCGCATTATTTAGCATTAGTACCAGCACTCGTCACTAGATGGCGCTGGCTGTATTAATTGCATTGCGAATTAATTGTATTTCTTATAATCATATATACGAAGTCACAACCGGCCGGCTTACAGTCGCTTACGACATTCTTCTATTGCGCATGGAAATTTTTGCTTGGGAATTCGTTGTAAATTCGTTGAATTATTTGTTTCGAGGTTTGATACGAGGTTTTGACCAGTTATTGTCATAATTCTTATGATAATAAGTTTAGAATGAATTGCACCCATCATACCTCGGGCATATGTTTACAGAGAGCAATTCCCGATCTGTGTGGCGTATGCTCTAACAATTCACAAGAGCCAAGGCCTAAGAATAGAGAGTGCCCTCATGGATATTAGAACCTATATTCTCTTATAATTATAAACCCATATTCTCTTGTAACCAAGCCTACGTGGCACTTTCAAGAGTAACCAATCTTCATAGAGTGCACGTTATAAATATTGACTTCAATAGTATAAAAGCTCAAGTATCAGCTATTACCAAACACAACCGGCTTAGGCGTAAATATTGCTCTGGTCTTTCAGAAATTAAACCGTCTAAACCATCTAGAAGAATAAATAATGAACGAAAATGGGCAATATGAAAAACTGTTGATACTGTACAAAAAACCGAACCGAAAAAAAAGATTAGTAATATTTAAAAAAAACTACTTTTAAAAAGAAAAAACCACCTAATAAGAAAATGTAACCATTCAATCAGTTTTACGCCCTGTCAAAAAGAAGTGAAATCGCACCAAAAACATTCTGTAAAAAACTAGACAATTCTCAATAGAGCTGCTTGTTTATCTTTAAAAAGTAGTGAAATATCTACAACAAGTGGAGCCAAGTCTAAGGTTCCTTACTGAGATTTATTTATTATTATAGTTAATTTTATGTAACTTGACCGTTGACTTGTAATTAGTAGATTATAATTAAAGTTTAAGGGAAACATAGAAACAATTACCAGAGTTCTTACAACTAGAAATAAGGATAGATTAGAATCACAAAAAATTGTTAAGTGGACTATACATAATCGGCAGAGAACATTAGAAGATTCGAATAAATCTGCTAATAACTTAGTAAACAAACTTGTACATACTAATTGTGTAAAGAATGTTCAACGGCCAAGTCACATAAAATTAACTATAATAATAAATAAATCGCAGTAAGGAACCCTAGACTTGGTTCCTTATACTTATTGTAAAGATTTCACTACTTTTTAGAGATAAACGAGCAGCTCTCGAAATCGGCGGATCGAGACTTGGCTAGTTTTTTACAGAATGTTTTTGGTGGGATGTATAATTACTGTTTTATTACATGTATATATAGATATGTACTAGATATAGACTTATTGAACAAAATCGTTAACACGCCAATTTTTATTGTACGTCTACTTTTAACATTTAAGTATTGTTTTTATATCTGGAATAAAAACACTCATAAAACTTATACTTAAACTGACGATTAACGCTTCAAAATGGTAATTCTTTTTGTGTAATGTTTTAGTTTATTTTGCACAATAATGATAATATTCGTACCTTATCTTAGTTTTAATACTCGTATTCAAGCTAAAGATTTGAAAAATTCAAAACTTTTTTAGATACATTTAGGTCGTAGAAAAATAGGGTACAAAAATTCAGCGCGATTGACACAATTATGATTAATTTAATAGAAGCTCATATTTTGGAGTCAGAGACAACATAGATTTAGTAACAAGCTTAAAGTTTCAAAAAGTTCTCCCGACTCGAGCTTTTTATTCTCATCATGTTTATTCATTGAGGGAATAATTCCCTATTAAGTGAAAGACATTTTGTACTTTTTATGCTCAACGGACGTTGCTAGGAATTAATTTTAATAAATTTTAATTTAAAAACAACACAAAAATGGATCAACGAGCAGAACCGATGAAAAAGTCTAATATAGATTCAAATTTACACTAGAAACACTGAAACGACCATCAAATTACTAAAATCGCTATAAAAAACATTCTCTATCGGGATTTCAAACATAAAATCAGCACTTCCATACTTCTATAGTAATTAGTATTCTGTGTATCTGTGTGTCCGTAGTCTAAAGATAAACAACAGTAATCACGTTCTTATTTTTTAATTAGAAGTTATGTTTTTGTTTATTTAATGCTAAGAGATGACGATGTTTAAAATATTCATATCTAATATATAATTTATCAGCACTCTGACTGTATTGTACTCAAAAAGAATTATTATCTTAAGTTCTTTTATTATTATTATCTTAAGGACTTATATCGACATTTTTTTCTGTGTATTTTATAAGATTTGAAAATGGTTTAGATTCATCGAACAAAACCAGCAGGACAACATCTGTCAGGTCCGCTGGTAACTATTATATAACACAGGTATGCCTTAGTTGTTCTGAATTAAATAGATTCTAAACAGTTATATTCGACTCACTGTATATTCCTGTATGTGTTCTCACTGCGTTGCAGCATTTCCGGTTTTAAACATTGATTATGTAGATTAAATCTGGTTAAGTTTAATTTAATCTCATCTGAGACATGCTGCAGTGAAACCAGTAAATCACAATGGCCGGAATTAAACGTCGTGCAAGATTGACGATGCTGAGGATCAGTTCCCACCTATCTACGTAATACATTATGGGCTGGATGAATTAAAACTCTTAAGGAATTTGTTGCATAATCACACCAATAGCTTAATTTTACGTGAAAATCTTAGGCATATCTACGTACATATATTTAAGCTAGATGAATGTTATGCAAGTTACTATTTGAAGATGATCATTTTAAATGCTACACTTTTGTCATACATTTTTTTAACTTATACCAGTGGCCTAGGTTGCGCAGGCGAAAAACGACATTTCAAACCGTATTTGATCGAATTTAACATATTACACACAATATTACCCATCTCCAAAACAAGCACTTTCCAATATTTCTATTAGAAACGGAATGCGTTCACAACACAGATTGACGTGTGCATACAGGACAGAGAAAATAGCTTTTTAACAGGTGTTGAACAGTGATATTAAAAAAAAAACTCCATTTAACGATGAAGTGGTCGCGACAGTATACGTATTCGACGAGGCTTAGCGGACTCCTTACAAAAAAACCATACGCGACCCGTGCCTCTGCTGCAGAAATCACACGCGTATTATACAGTGCTACAAGTACATGAAGTGTCAAATCGATGGCTGGTACGGGTTTTTGGCAATTACGAGTTTAGTGTTTGTGGACTACGACGGTAATCCAGGATTACAAATTCTATCAAAATTTGGACCTTCGGTACTTTATTGGGTACAAACACTATGAACCGATGCCAAACAATATGTTATACGATAGTATTTTCTGCTTAACGGCAAAAACATAAAAAATAAGCATCTAACATCTATTATCGCTAAAGTGATCGCTTATACCCTAAATAAAGTTCGACACTAAAAGAACCTTTTTGGATGATAAATCAAACCTCTTTGGAAACTATTTAGGACCGGTCGGGGTAAGGGCAGATTCACACTGACCGTGGTAGCGAGTAATTTCAGTTTGAAAAGTATTTAGGTAGTCAATTTCCAAGCCTAGTTCTTTACTGCTTAGCTCGTACTAGCGTTTACAGACAAAAAGTCTTGAATATTTAAATCCATCATGTAGAGGAGCTGTAAAAAAACTATAATCTATTCTCAATTCATTAACAAGCTTCAATTTGGCATAAAGTCCTTGTTACCAGGCCATGAAATTTTATTTTTAGAGTATTTCGTGTATGATTATCGTGTCATTTTTAATATATTGTAGTGTGCGTAGCGTTTTATTTTTAAAATAATGGAAGATTTTAAAAAAATATTGGTATTCCACGCTCATCCTCCATATTAACTATAACTGGGAGAAATGTTATGCTTTTATATCTACGCGTTTTTTGTAAAAACGGGTACAACATTTTCTGCTCGCGTATTATTATATAGATAACTAGCACACACACAGCTGACCCCGCAAATATTGTTTTGCTAAAAAAGTTTAGTGTTGTACTACCCTTAACATTGAGGGGGATGAAAAATAGATGTTGGCCGATTCTCATAGAATCATTCACAAAAAAATTAATCAAAATCGGTCAAGCCGTTTCGAAGGAGTATGGCAACGAAAACTGTGACACGAGAATTTTATATATTAGATGTAAATAAATCAATGGCTCTAGATGTTTTGGGCTTTGCCGCATCAATATTTAGCTACTCGCGTTGCCACTGCAAATATTGCCTGAAATATGGGTTAAGGTCTTTAGAACGCATACTTTAACGATACTTTTCAAATTAATAAATTCATTGTACCATAATATTTTAGAAGGAAAAACCCAGTGGCAATACCTTATTGACATTTGTTACTTGGTCAAATCTTTCATCAATTAAGCAAGGGAGGAAAACACGACTTATTTTTATATGATAGATTCCTATCGGTTTTTATAAGATTAATAAATTTACAAGATCAACGGGGTTCTTAAGTTCCACTGAACCCAGCCAATACTTATAGATGGAAATTTTGGCTTATTATTGTTATTTAAAAATGTGCTTATTATATCAACATCAAGAAATCTCAATTTAGCTATGAGACCTAATGTCTTACTTGAGCAAAAATATATGTAAATATGTAACAATTCTTACATTCGGTGGGTCTAAAAAATGGGATTTAGAACCTGTTTTTCTGCTTCCTGATAAGTGTCGAATAGGTTATTCACAAATATTTTGACAGATTCTCCATACTTGTCTTTCATAAAAGTTGTGGATAGCCTATCCGACACTTATCTAAAAGCGGTGAAACAGCCTCTTACGATTCTAAAAGGAGTTTTATTTAGTTCCAAATTTCTCATGCAGAGTGTGAAAACCTCAATGGAAGAAAGCCAAATGTTTGACCCCGATTTCCAAATAGATAGGCTGGATACAGAATGTCTCTAACGCATACGGGTGAATGTTGTTTAACACGATAAAATATAATCTACGTGTTCATAATATTAATAACAATTATAATAAATGTAAAAGTTTGCTTGTTTAGTTATTTACCTGGTATGAGAGAACGCACTAGCGCCAAGAATTTATTTATACTAATCACAAAATACGTTTTCAGGCGTTCCATGTATTTAATACAAATTTAACATTACACACACTAAATCGCTTTGATTTGCCACAACCTGTGTAATTTATTTACTCACACAAATTTAAAATTTTAATTAAGTCCAACTTGGTACAATGTATACAAAATTAAAGGAGTTTGTAACACTTTATTTAGAGAACCACATGCGGAGAGAAGTCCGAAATGTAAACTGAAAACATGCAGGGGAACGATTTTCAACGTGCATTCAGATTAAGAGAGGACAGTTTTATCCAAGTATGTTAAATCTAACTTTATCTCCACTTTTTATTACTTTGAAAATATTCTCATAGTAGCGAATAAAATATTTTGTTTGCCGACGCCTTTTCGTGGATTTCTTATTCTAAAGTTCCATTCTCTTCCGCGCTGCTACGGGAAAATTTTAATCCACTTTTAACATTCAAATAAGAAATGAAATAGAATGAAAACTTACTATGCATTTTAAAGTGGGCACCTACTTTATGGCGCATTCATTTTTAACAGAATAACGTTTACTTACGTAGCTACGTTTTGAAATGTAGAAGGTTCTGCAGCTACGTTTGGCGGTTAATAACTTATTCACTTAAAAACAAAAATGTGCCTGCACCAGTCTTGATAGTAGCTTTCTAATGGTATTTTTGAAATCGGTTCGGAGATAGCGCGCCTAAAACATACACACAAATGTTTACATTATTAGTACAGATTCGAAACAGGATCTCAAATAATGATTATCGATTCAAAAGACTTATATATAAACAGCTTATAAATAAACAATTTTAAAAAATATTTTCGTAGAAAACCCGGAGCCCTTATCGTATATGTAGCGTTATATTTCTTCGTAATATCAGAGCAGCTAGGCCAAATTCTTTCGCAGCATATTTTCCTAATATTAAAGATTCCTACATTTATTACATTATCTCGTACATTTTTGTTGATCAAAGGTTTAAAGGCTATATTGGAGGCAAATTGTTTATGTATTAGAAAGCACGTGTCTATGCTTTACAGTCTTATTATAAAAAAAAATACTATTTGTGTTTTTTACCCCCTGCAAATGTGTTATTGGATTACATGACGGTCTTAAGTCTCATGAGGTAAGTATAAATAAGGGTGAAGACTGAACGAAACTCTGCTCAAGCGATCTTTCACGTTAGTTTTATGTGAGCCCGTATTCTGGAAAGCCCAGCCCACTTGCTTCGGAGCATTGTCTCCCACGGACCTCGGCATTATGAAATAAAAATTGATTTTAACTGAAACTGAGTTATAAGAATTAATTATTTATTTTCATTAACACTTACACTAACGAACGAAGAGTCCCCAGCAGTATAATCTGGCTACTATAAGTGAAACCTAGAAAAAACCTTCCAAATAAAAAAACTGTAGATGGAATCACACAAATAAGATCATGAGACCTAAACACGAGTATTTCAATATAAGTTTTTGTAAAAATTAAAGTGTTATTCTTATTGATATTACAACGTATTATTTGTTATAAATCAAATACAATCTATGTAATTGGAAGTATAATTTATTTGACTTAATTAAAATCAGACTCTGAATACACGATAGAGGGATAAAAACCTGTTTCTCATATCTTATTATATGGTATTTCATACGTATTTTATAAAAATTTCATTTATTTTGATAAATAACATAATGTTTTGCGTATAAAACCAAAAGATCATTAAATAAAGATCAAGTATCGAAATTATGAAATCCAATTATAGTGCAATTTTAACCGGAAACAAAAGACTGCGTCGGAATAGCGTTGCTAGTAAAAATAAATGCTTGGTTCAGCAAGTCAACATACTTTAGTAGCCAGACTATAAATGCTATTTACGAAGTAATTAACCTTCGTAAATGTTATTTACAGGACATAATTATAACCTTTTTTTTAAGGCTGCCGTGACATTTATTTATTCTTTTTAGTTTACATTCTTTCTTTCTTATTCTTCGGTTTGTTTGTTTTTTTAATGAATATAATATTATTTAATATCTTTTTAATAAGAATATAATAAGAGCGATATTATTGTACCTATTAATTATTAATGATATATTAATTAATGATTGTATAAATGGTAATTTTTCTAACGATAAATGACTTTTATGTGTAATGTAATATAGAAACGTTATCCTATAAGTCATGATGAAATATAATGTAACTTTAGAAGATTATTATAATTAGTTATGAACTAGACTACAGCATGTGCACGTCGATAAAATCGACAGAAATAAGTAAGACCCCAAAAATTTTAACATCTTATCGTACGTACAATATTTATGCAAATAAATATTGTAATTATTATTTCTAGCAGTCTATCACAGACTAACGACGTAAAAACAGAGAGTATTTGGTGTCCGCAACTTTGTTGCGCAAAAAATCACACGGGAACCGTGTATTTCCCCGGGATAAAAAAAGAATTATTCAAATCCGTCCAGTAGTTCCCGAGATTAGCGCGTACAAGCAGACAAACAAATAAACAGACAAATTTTTTTGGGCGATATGTGTTCTATTTTCGTTTCTTAGCACCCCTACATTTATTATTTTGTAATTATATTATCTATACAGACACTCCACTTTTAGTGTTTTATTATATATATACATTATTTTGTGTGTGTTTAATTCATACTTTCATACTAATATTAATGTTAAAATGCAAAAGTGTGTATGCTTGTTTGCCTTTCCTTCATGCCCTAACGAAACAAGCCATTGCTTTTTGTGTATACTTAATTAAAATATTAGAGTGTAACATAGGCTACTTTGGTCTTTGAAAAACATGTTTTTAAAACAATCCAAAGCTATTAAATAAATAATTTGTATCTTATTAAATGGCGAACTCGAAATCTATTTCAAAGGGAAAAAACTGCATCATACAACCAAAATTAGGCGCGAATAACTCATGTATTCGGCAAGAAAAGACGTATAACAGACAAATGTGTAATAAAATACCGAGTAAATCTCAGTATATCGTTGAGACGATGTTTGTTTTGGCAATACAATTACCATAAGAGCGACTGCGTCTTACAATCCTACTCAATATTCCTGTCGCCTCAGATAATACCCCAGGGTGATCGAGGACAGTTGATTCATTGGGTATCAATAATGGACTTTATAGGTCAGTTTTGATCTGAATATAACGGATTATTTTTAGATATAGCAGTTGGTGAAGCGTACGGAGTCAGGCTTTAGTGTGGGGTTGCCCTGGAAGTATGATCTATTTATTCTTTTATGATGTGAGAACTTTTTATATTATTAAAACGACTTCCAATGCTCGTATTTAAAGTGTCTGTGGCAACGAATCATATGAACTGAGCAAGAGTAGCTCCTTGTTCAATGTAACTTTAATTAACTGCCGTCCTCAAGCTTGAATGCCGTTAACCAACATTTAGCCGTTTTTGACATTTTCATGCCATCATAATCAGAAGAAAAAGCTCGTGTATCACAAAAATTTTTATAGTTTTTATAGTCATCGAGTTATTAAAATTACAAGCCTATAGAAAAACTGCGGCGTTTTTTGCTCATAACTCAAAAAGCACTTTTTGTACATAGCGGCATTTTAGCTTGAAGACGGCAGAACAATGTATGGCTACACTGTGGTACTATGTGGATAAAATAGTTTACCGACACGTGGTCGTATCATCAAATTGTATTTGTAAGACAGTTACAAGACGACTCCCACGACTTCGTTGCGCAAAAATTCATTTACCGCGCGGGAACCATAATTCTTTTTGGGATAAAAATTGTAGTCTTTCGCATTTATAATATTTATATAGAGTATATAATAACTCCCACACCAGTTTCGGTGACGGTTGCCAGTTTCATAGAAACCAGACCAGCTACGCAGGAGTAATTTTAGTGCCCAAGTGTGTGCGCAGTACACAGAAGCACTCTCTCTTCCTTTACTCGCATAATCCAGTGGGACGGATAACCGACACGACTAGCGATAGATAGATCAGGCGCAGGGCCGGCATTTTACATGCCCATACGAAGCATGGATCATCTTACTTGTCAGATCGGTGATCAGCCTGCATTGTCCTAACCAAACTTGGAAATAACATATTCCCAACGCGGGAATCGACCCAACGGGTTAAGAGCCAAGTTCTTACCACTGGACCACGGAGACGTCAATATAGAGTATAGATAAGTGTGAGTTTGTGAATGTGTGTGTCTTTGTAATTTCTTCACGCTTTAACGGATGGACCGATTTCGATAAAATTTGGCATAGAGCTAGCTAATATTCTGGATTAATACGTAGCCTACTTTTTACGCGGGCAGCACCGCGGGGCACAGCTAGTGGAATAATGTAAACAACCACAAAATTAATGCACTAGAATGCGAATATGGCTAGGTTAGCCGATAAGTGGATTGATGAATTAACATTATTGCAATGGTTTCTGCACCCAAAAACATTCTCCTTAATTATTATTAGTTTGCGCTTCAAAAGTCTAAACTTGCTTCATTGACAGTTTGGGATACTGTTGGACGTACAATATACTCGTAATCCATAGTTTTACTGGATATAATTTTTATATGACTAGTTTTTGCAAACACGATTAAGGCAATTCACTCACAGCTTTTATGATAAGGCAAATATTGACAGATTGTCAGCTGATTTTGATGTTCGCTAAGTGGTTGCTGTTGAGCTTGGCAATCCTCCAGCTGCCGTAATCTTGCCTGCCATCAGCATAAAGAGCCGTAGGTAATACAATTTTATTACTCGTTCTGACTATGCAGAACTGTTATATTAAATAACTATTACTGCAAAAGCCTTTCTTTTGCCAAGATGTATAATAGTATGGCAGTATATATACGCATCTTTTGTCATGATTTTTGTATGCATGTTGAAGTAGATCAGAAAATACTAGAATCAAGGTTTGAGTCACTTTTTAATCCAATCCAGTAAACGACTTCAGCTAGATTACTACTGGAAACATTCTAACCGTGAACTGGTACTGTAATGCACTGGAATTAATTATTCCAACACAGTTCCAGTGGACATTAGTAATCCAGCGCTAGGTAATTGAACGGGAATAAGTCGTCCCTTGTTCAGAAAAGCTTTAAATCTGTTTACCTGCTCCCAATAGGCCCTCCGAGCACACCAAACTTGCTAGAGTTTTATAACTTAAATTTATAACTTAAATACCCTTAAGTTTTATAACTTAAATACCCTATTGCCTTATTATCCTACAAGACCCATGTCAAGTAAAATTGCTTGACATGTAAGGTATTGGCTCAACATGTAATATTCAGGTGAAGATAATACTGTCTGCGGCAGTCGACATGGTATTGCAGACCCTTGTCAACTTTACAGCTTTATACGAATATAACCAACACTCGATTAAAACGATTTTGTATGTTTCTAATTTTTTATCGTAAATTAAATTAAAATACCCTAAGTCATGTACCTCTCATATACACATCGAGAAAATGTTGTCGACTTTGTCGATACTTATCGGTTTATCTCTTAATCTCTATTGACCTCAATGTGTCATTTTTTCGTATTTGTCGACAAAATTAAAGATATTGTGTTTTGTTTTTAATATGTGCTATTTATTCTATGAGCCCATACACGAAAACACATTTTTATCGAGTTGTTGGTTATGTCGATGTCTTGGTTATGTCGAGATTTTAATAATATGAGAAGAGTATATGGTTTTTTCGATGCTAATCTACGAACGAGAAAGTATCTCGACGTTCGCATGTTTTTTTTTTCAACTCTCTAAGTAGAGATATACGACTACGCTCGAGAGAGAGAGAGATAAATATCATTTTGGTGTATCTTAGCCAGACTGGCATGTTAAAAGGACTAAATAATTATTCATTAAAACTTAAGGCTTTTACTAGCGAAAAATATATTAGAAGAGGTATGTGAAAAGTTTTCAGCTTGCCTCAAATATCTTCGCAAAAACTTTCCAGCTTTCCGACCAATATGATGTAGAATGTCAAATTAACGAATTTTTGACGTGATTTTGAATTGAAAATCGTAAATCTTTCATTGTTTTACTGACTTCTAACGAACTGTATATTGTAGAGCCAAGTATAAGATTTTGTTAATTTAATATTATTTAAATACAGTAAATCAAAACTAACATCGAAAACACAACATCCGTAAAAAGAGAATCATATTTGTACTTTACATAGATTATGAGATATCATTCTGAATAAACAAACTCATGTTTACCCATATAATACGCGCCCCAGGGCTTAACAGTATTACAAATTGATAAAATATTATGGATTAATAAAGGTAAGCCTATTTAAAACGATGAAAGGTTTCACCGTATGAGGGTCTTACGGCATCAAACATGTAAATCAGAACGAGAGGTACAAAAGAAATCCATTACGATTGGGGCGGGTATTCCATTACAAAGCTATATTGAGAACGTTTTGAACTATAGGTGGTAGACTGTATAAAAAAAAGCTAGTAAAGGCTATAGTGCTTTTGGTCAATTTAGGCAGTTAAGGTTTAAGGTAAAACCTTAACTGCTTTTGTCAACAAAGTGACTATATAGGCTAGTAGATGCTAGTTAATTTTATTTGTTTAGTAATGTTATTTATAATATTTATTACATTACGTACGTCTTGTCTGTAAGGAATCATGATTTCTCTAAGTACCTTCAAAACCATGGTATACCTTGATACCAAAACTTACTTTTTGGTAAATATACCTAGGACGCTTCTATGGAAACCAAAATCATTATATGTTTCCATACAAATTTCGAGATGTTCCCTCGATTACTGAAGTATACCATCATCAGGTCACCAATTTTAGGATGATGATGATTATAAATGTAATTTATGGTGTAACATATGCTTTCAGTTCGTAAAACAACGCCGAAAACCCCAAAATCGTATCTGTAAGAAATCACGAGTTCTCTCAGTACCTTCGGAACCATGGTATATCTTGGTACTAAATCTTATTTTTTGATAACATTTACTTGGGCACTTCTAGGGAAACCAAAATCACCATATGTTTTCATACAAATTTTGAGGAGTTCCCTCGAGTACTCATGGTTTCCATCATCAGCCACCACCATGGTGAATATGGGACCTATTCGGAACAATACCCTATACAACAAAGAAAAAATTTTGGAAATCGGTTCACAAACGACGGAGCTATGGTGGAACATACATTAAAAAAAAATATCCACAACCGAACATATAACCTCCTCGTTTTTGGAAGTCGGTTAATAAAATGGTCTATGGTTATTGGTTAAACGAACTGATCCGATCTACATAATATAGTATCCAGAACCGTAAAGTTATAGAAAAAAGGTCTGCCACAGTTACAAAATACTTTGAAAAATTCAATGTTTACAAAACAACTACAGCATTTAAAAAATCTCGCGAGCCCTTGAAAACGCTGTGCTCTTCCGATAGTTAATGGTATTAGTTACTGCCATAAACCAATTATTAGGCTAGCGAAGCGAGCCTTTTATATCCTACAACTAGTACATGCTTGTGGTCTTTTGTGGTACACTTTACGGAAAAACTATAAGAGCTTAAGGTTTGGGATTTTGTATATTAACTAATGTACCTATATGTGTGGACAAATAATATAGAACTACTAACGCCATCTCATAGCTGAAATCTGCAACTGCAAAGATAAACGAAATGTATCCAAAACCGTAAATTTTTATTTAAAATTATATAGGTTTGACATAACACGACCAACTTACTTAGATCTACAATCTGGCTCTGTTACTACTTCTCTAATTGTACTAAACGAAAAGTACTATGCAGATAGCTATTCTTTTTATAAACTACTTTTTCTAACCAAATTACGTACCTAACGGCGTTAGTAGCACAATTTTATAATTTTTAGATTAATATTATAATCAAGAATACATATTATTACTATAATTGTAATTTAAAACATATCTTCACCTATAATCAAATTACTATGCAAAAGCTTAAACCTAAAACTCTTATAGTTTTTCCATAAAGTGTACCACAAACATGTACCATCTTTTAAAAAAGTAACTAACTTTTAAAAAACTCCCGGATTTTTCCGTTAACGGACGCATTTGAACCCCAAATTTTTTTTTTAATAATGGGCAATTTGATGTGTAGCCAGATACACTAGCTAGATAACAAAATTGATAAGTTACAAGATTTGTGAAGATTATATGGAAAAAAATAGTATATAGACGAAGGTTGCAAAATGCTAGTTGTCCGCTTCTTCCACTAATCTCGTTAAATGCGACTACCTGTGACAAGGGCCCCCCTTGTCACAGGTAGGGGTCTAAAAATCATGAAATTAGTGTGACATACTTTATGAGTGGTCCCTTAATAGTGTAAGCTTATAGTGTAAAACTGTATACATTGTACACCATTTATTGTGTAGTAAATCTCAAAAAGAAAGGGGGTAACTTCCTATACTATTATTTGTACAAAATATTTATTTGGTTACCAGTATAAACCTACTTACCAAGGTTCAACAATATTTACAACATATTCCTTTTAGTTTAAGAAAAGTCTGTCTGTCCATATGTATAACATAAAGGGGCACATAGAATCCCAATAAGGATTCCCTTTTTTTACCATTTACTACTAAACTAACTGGATCAAAGGCCAACAAAGGCAAACAAATGGATTTTAATTTTGCCTGGACAGTATAGAAAGTGCCAACAAGCTTTAGATGACATTTACCTGTGTCCACTGCGAAGCAGTAATAACAAAGGAATCGGGCTATTTCATAAACATACAAGATGTATTTAGATTCATTAAACGCTATTGAGTAGGGCCCAGATAAGTATGTATTAAAAACTACAAAATATGTAAATATAACCCAAAAACATTATGTAAAAAAATAGGGCAAGCCCTGATAGAGCTGCTTGTTTATCTCTCAAAAGTAATGAAATCTAGACACAGGGGACCAAGTCAAAGGATCCTTACTGCCATTTGTTTATTATCATAGTTAATGTTAAATATGACTGGCCTTTGACCATACTTAATTCGTTAGTGGATAAAAGTCTAAGGCCAGTCATATAACATTAATCAGAGGTCAATTTTCTTTATTTTGCGCAAATTTATAGGAAAGTATTAAACACTGATGTCAATATAATATGGATAAATTGTTTGATATTTTGTGAACAATGGATTTATGTCTCAAATATGGAAAATAAAACTTTGCATTTTCACGATCAAAATAACAAAATTTATGTAGAAATCATAATTCAGAATAAAAACAATTTCAAATTAAAATATGTGAATACATATTAATCTGGGCCCTACTAATAAGCATATGGTACACTTTATGCCCCCTGTTGGCCTTAAAAAAATTCTTACCTAGTATTATAGATGACAATAAAATAAATACTTAAATTAATAAATACTTCAGCCCATGCTTTATTCAATTCAATTTTTGTCATTAATCAATGCAAACATATAAACTGGATAGATTCCATTAGGAAAATTTAGTTGCTTACATTGTTTGATTCTTTTAAGTTTTGCTGACTTGAATATTTTTAAAAATTGTTTTAATGTTCTGGTGATAGAGGAATCCGTAGGATCTATTTCTGATTTTCCAGAAGAAGTAACATTTTCTTTTACAATCAGGATTCCATTTTCACTAAGAGATTCTCTGAAATAAGAAAAAATGATGTGCTTTGAAAAACTTAATTAGCATTTACCACATTTATATATACCATTTTATCTCAATATACCCAACAGTTTTGTGCCATAAAATATACAAAGTGTAAAATTTACAAATACTTTAAGCATAAAAAGATATCTTTTATTTACCTGCAATTGCTTAAAAAGTTAACAAGATCATTGTCTTTGAGATATCCTAGAACCCACTGATTCCATATAATGTCATATTTTCTTTCTGGTTTAAAATCCTGTAAACTTACTTGATATAAGGAACCGACCTTATGTTTCTTTTCACCCACAAAATCTAATATAGAATTTATAAATTTAACATCTGGCTCTATCACATCAACACGGTCAAAATAGTTTATAAGGAGATGCTTTGTTATTCGACCGATACCGGCACCGCAATCAAGAGCAGTTTTCGTTCCCGGTGCCTGCTCTAATGACATAATTGATCTTAAAAATAGTGTAGAACCAAGTATGTCCTCATCAGATATATGTCCAAATCCACCAAGAACTCCATCAACAGTAGCTGGTATCTCTGCCCAATACTCTAACGCCTTGTTGTAATTTAATGATTTGTTCTTGCTTTCATTTTCTCTGCTACTCATTTTAATATAACCCCGATTGAGATATTCCAGGATATTATTGAAGGTAGAAGGTTGAGCCTACGAATATCTTCTATAGACCCATTCACATGAACATGGGCGTAAAACGGCGACCGTGCCGTGTAATTGTGTTCTATGGTTCCGTGGCCGCATGCATGTATATAATATAATCACTAAGAACTAATAATAATACTTATATTACACAAATTAAAGGTTAGTATCTTTTTATTTACAAATTAACAGAAACTAGAAGTAACCTGGACAAGCGGACAAGTATCCACAGATTACTTATTCGTTAGGCAGGGTTTACATTTAATTAAGTAAGTAGAGTAGTTAGTAAAAATCAGGAAGGTAGGAAGTTTTAACTTTTAAGTTAAATATATATATATATCAAACGGCCAGTGCCAGCAAATTAGTTCAAGACGTATACTACTATAGTAGGACACACAAC
>JAOTAV010047383.1:0-16841 GCA_026546445.1 Cyclargus thomasi
ACACTATTTATATGTTAAAAAAGTTTAAATACACAATTTAAATACTTCTTGGCTCTCAATAGTACCAACTTTAAACTGTCAAATTCGAAACTTTTGTCAAAATTTATAAATAATACCAAAAAAGTACAATTTTTATGCGGTCAGTATTTTAAAGAACTGTCAGTCGAGCCGTGTATCAAGTTAATCCGTGAGTTATGCTCAAAAAATCATCAAAGAGTAAACTCTGGTAAAATAATTTGTTGCACAACCTATGCGACACAACGGGGCACCTTGACAAAGTCATTTTGGAAAAATGTAAAAAAACTTAGCGAAAGGTCTAAAAACCAGCAACAGAAAACTAGCCAAGTGTTACCGATACAAACATCGATATTTGTGCTAGTTTTCTGTTGCTGTTTTTGGACATTTTGTTATGTATTTTATTACATTGATCATGTGGCTAGTTAGGTCGCACAGGTAACAACAAACAAATATACCAAATAATTCCAATTTCAAAATAAACAAATCGTCCAACAGCAGATAATATTATTTAGTGATGCCGTTACATCGTAAATGGATTAAAAATGGCTACGAAAATAAGTTATTACACCCACTGCCCCTGGTGATAATATCGGCCTAAGTAATGTCTTTTAGATTTCCACCTACGCGTCGCTTAAGATAAGCACTTTGTAAATCGCTCGGACCTCTCGCCAATATACTTGTAAATAGAGGATATTTATATGAATTAAGGTACATGGTGAAATATTTGAAACGATTATTTGTGTTTACTTAATATCAGAAAAAAATGCACGCAATTTTTATCCATTTAATGGCATGATCCATCTTTTTATGAGAACGCAAGCTTTATTTCTTACATGCCATCAGCCAAACCTTCAGGCTTATATTTTTGTAATTCGATGGAGTGTGTCTGTCTGTGTGTTAGTTCTTACTCAACCAATTTCGCTGGGTTTGAGTCTCCGGAACGGCATAAAAAGATAGGCAGCTTTTTATGTCGGAAAATGTTAGATTCGAAAAAAAAAGTGGAAATCATCATCTTATTTTTCTTATTCTTATTCAGCTTATTACTTATCTTAATTTAATTCAGGGTTACAATGGTTATCGGCCGCGCTAATATTTTGGCCGTCAACGCTGACGGCAGTAGTATTCTTACCCTTCCCACGTCTAGGAACGTGCGTGGTACAGAGGTTGTGGTCAAGCTATAGATGGCGCCTCCTAGTAAAACGAGGCCAGATTATATTAAAACTCTACCTAGAGCTTAGTCGGAGTTCCAATAAAACGCAGTTTGAGCGTTCTTAATTCGAAATTTAATGATGTGAGAATGGTTTTTATCGCGGCACCACGGTCCACGGTCGGCCGAGGCCATCTTTTCCGCCTCACCATTGTTCTACCGCTAATTGAATCGATGCCACCGATAGATATCGTCACCACCACACCTATCTTATTAAACGATGGTTTACTTAAACGACGTTTAAGCGCCGATATTAACCCCTTGTCAGTCACTGACAAAATTTTACGTCGACGGACATATGTTTTTTTACTCAGAATTTAGTTATTATTAGATTTCTTAAGTTTATAAAATATTTTTTAATTTCATTCATGTCTGCCTAAATATGAAAATAAGTAAATCACAAAACTTTAAAAATGGTAGTCCGAATCGTCAATTGTATTGAAGAAGTCAATTCTCAATTTTCTTAACGTTTTTCTTTTTTATTTTGTATTAAATAGAACGAGGCAAAGATGGAATAACGAGTGCCATTCCACGAGAAGGTGACAGACATAAACAGCCGTATTCCACGAGGTTGCATGTCGACAGACAAGGGGTTAACAGTGGTAGTTATTGTGTGACATTATGTAGAGCTTAACATATCATAAGAGCAATAAACATTTTTGATTGTGTTTTTCTTATTAAAATATGTATGTTTAACCATCAAGAACAAAATAATAATTAATGACAATAAGGTCGGTAAAAGGATATACTGTCATTACTTAAGTTTGGAATTTTTTGGGCATAAGATAATACAACATCACGTCCCTCCCTCCTTCACCATATAGAATAGATTATACATTTATTTTGTACATCACAAAAAACAATATTACAAACAAGCAACATACAGAGAAATCATACAAATAATCTAACATTCTATTATGTGATGCCAAAAATAGACCCCAGCTTATCATAAGCAGCAGGTCTGTTGCACTGATATTCTGCCGTGTAATGAATAAACCCTTTAATCATATTTTAAACTACGATTTAACAATTAGTTCAACATGGCTCCTACGGGCCACCGGACAACAACAAATCGAATCTGTCTCGGCGCCTGCACACCCGTGGACCGTGTCGCGCGGTTCCCATCGTGCGCCCACCGCCTCTCACCATTGACAACCATAACGACATTACATTTTGTTTTTTTTTTTAATTTTTTATTTCTTGTTAATAGACAAAATTCACAAAGCCTACTAGTGTAATGACGAGCTGTTTTTATACTAAACAAGTCTCTTGCTGAACAAGGTATCATTAAACATTTCATATGTCCTTGCTGTTTGCTCAAGAGCAAATGTATATTGAAATGTCAAAAATCACGATTTATACATAAAAATTTAGATTCGTAGATAATTAAAATATAATTGTAACGTTACATAAAAAATACAATGTCTGATATGAAATGTGCTACCAATATTCCACATCTGTAACACACACATTCTAAATATATCCTATAGATATACTATTTTCTACATTTTTCATTATCATTGTACAAATTATAGTCCATCCTGTTTCAGATTGGAGTTTGAGGAAAATGAACCTTATGTCCTTCGCATCAACGTCCTTCCCGAAGTTAATAAGCGTTGAACGGACTATAGCAAGTCATGTTCCTAGGTACAAAATTACTGACTACGTCTAAATGAAGACGTACTGCAATTACAGACAATTTGTACATTTCTAAATTGACCTTTATACCCTCGACATAAGAAGTACAGAAGTCAAGAGCAAGGGAAAATAACATAATATTTGCGTCAAAATGATATATTACACTCTCTTTAAAACGATTTTAATTACAAAACACATTTGAGGTCTGTTTATTGCTGTTATTAAGTCACATCGTTTAACTAATTACAGTTATTATGATCTTAGCCACCGATTTAAACTAATTAACTAACCCCCATATTTATAAAAATACTTAAACAGCGTATAACTAATCAAGCTTGTCTGTCCCTTTTTATCGTGTAGCGTTTTTAATATTCCAGAAAAGGCCAGCCAATCTTGATTAGTTAAACACTTATTAATTTAAACCTTTTTTTATAAACAATCATAGGTAAATAACAGATTGATCTATTCAAGTTATGTTCATCGAGGGGACAGCCCCCCTAGACAAGTGTCAAGCAAGTATCGTTTACGATAATTGCTTGGCGTGTTTTTGTACGGGATTGACATAGACGTACGAAAAGTCACGTGATCTAGTCGAGTTCGAATATGTCAATCCCACAAAACAAGCGAAGAGATTGTCGTAAACGTTAATCGCTTGCCACTTGTCTAGGAGGGGCAGGTCAGACTTATTAGAAAAAACCTTACTAACCATACCTATATCAATATCGAGTAAACAAGTTATATTTTACATTTAATTACAATGAATACTGATAGTTTCAAGTTTGCTTAAACAATATATTTTAAGTGTGACGTGGTGTGAAGCGTCCACAGATACTATCATTCATTATTAAATTTAGGTACACATCGTTTTTTATTTGATATACTACGTACTACTTTGTAACTTTCGTATGCTTGAAAATTACTTCGAAAATATTCTTAATTAATACATAATCAACCTTTGTGTATCGGGAGGATACCGCAATATATTTGATTATACCCTGCATTTTGAAAATAGAGCTAAATTCGTAGGGGCTATGCTCAATCAAATTGCTCTGCATTCGCTCAAGATTAGCGGTATGGTTCATTTAGCCTCTGTCAAAAAAATATCATTTTCATCACGCAAAACGTGATCGTAAACAAAGTGTTATGTTGTCTCTTCGTTGTTGACAATCGCGGATTGTATAGAAATTTGACAGAGGGCTAATGAACCATACCGCTAATCTTGAGCGAAAAGACAATACCTCAAAATTCAAAAAACAAAATGACCAAGCAGCAACACCATATTATACGCATTTAACTTTTGACCGCAAATACAAGTTACTAGAGAAAACCTCCTTTGGAAACATGATGTACTCTCGAGCCTTTCAAGTTTCAACTAAGTTTATGCCAAAAATCTTCTAAAGGAAAGACAACAAACGCTTTAAGCGTTTATAATATTCGTATGGATAAGCTTCTATTAATTGACTCAAAAACTTGTTTCTTTGTCCCTGGCATGAAAATTAAAAATAAAATTACTCTGATTCAAATATATTTTCTCTTTCTCTTATTGAATTTAGGGATACCAGACGTGTTTCCTAAACATCTACCGTGATACATCATGTCCTGGGAATAAAAATTACGAGCAAAGAAAATATTTTGAAAATCGGTTTACAAACAGCGGAACTATGGTTGAACATACATAAAACAATATCCACAGCCGAACATATAACCTCCTCGTTTGTGGAAGTCGATTAACATGAGACTGTAGTTTGCGGAGCAAGAGCCCGGAGGTGTGAATGGTCATTTAATATAATAATTTATGAACATGATGTGATTTTAATGACTGGCAACGTTTTTTCGTACAAAACGGGTAGGTAAGTACAGTTTTTGGGGAAACTGAGAGTTTAAAGTAGGACGCTTTTTGTAACGCGATGTCGCCACAATATTTGGCGGCGGCAGGAGGCATCATTATAAACTTAATATCTTTATGGGTAATTTTGAGTGAAAGTGCCATATCCTTACTTCCTTACTAGTACTAGTAATATTATTAATAAGAAAAGTATGTTTGTTGGTTTGTCCTTCCTTCACGCTCTTAGGAAGCGACTTGTCCTTTGGCATAGACTAGGCTAATTTTGGTTTTGAAAAAAACATCACGTTTTTGGAGTGATACATTCATTTCGAAATGATATAATTTTTAAGCAATTTAAAAATTTAGCCGCAGACAAAAGCTAGTAATAAAATAATATGCAGATGACGAGCTCGATGTCTTCTTAACGGCTTAGAAACTCCACCTAGCTCGAGTGACCTTTCACCACCAAGGCAATGCCACAACTTCTAAAGAGTATACCATAAGATTTCGAAACATATCGAATGAGTTTTTTTTTATGATATTAAGTGGGCAATCGAGCAGACGGGTTACCTGATGGAAAGCAACTGCCGTCGCCCATGGACACTCGTAACATCCGAAGAGTCGCAAGTGCGTTGCCGGCCTTTATGAAGCAATAGGAATAGGAATAAGAGGATTATTGTAGTTAGGCCACCGTAAAGTCACTGAATGAAACTGAGAACAAACGGTTCACGTCAGTTTTCTGTGAGGCCGTGGTATCACTCCGGTCGAGCTGGCCCATTCTTGCCAAAGCATGGATCTCCCACGGCAATGAGTATCCGTATTATGTACTTTCGATCGGAAAATATCTCATTCTGTTGGCTACCACACTACCAGACGCCAAACAAAATGTATGTAATGACATAAGCGTTCGTTACGCCTTATGTCATTTTGTCTGGCGATTCTACAAAGAAGCGAAAACATTTATGCCTTGGCTAAGCCCCTGTTCCCGCTATAGAATACTAGACTTGTGTATTATTGAAAAGATTATATAGGTTATAATAATAATAATAATAATAATAATAATAATAATAATAATAATAATAATAATAATAATAATAATAGCAATAACTTACGGATTTTGTCGCGAAGCATTTTTTCGATTCCCGACGTTTCGGCTGCTTTCCAGCGGCCGTGGTCACGGGGCCGCGTCGTCGGGTATCAAAAAGTGCTCCGCGACAAAATCCGTAAATGTTGAAAAACCATACCTTTATAAAACGTAAGCCTTAGAAATCATTTATAATCAAAGCTTCAATAAATCAATTTGCCAATATTCATGCAAACAAAATACAGTAAAACGTTATTAATTTATTGAAGACATTTTAATTAAAAAGACATCAACGACAACTAATAAACAACCATCGATATATTAAGACTAGATGCAATAAATCCGATAATAAAAAGTACAAAACTAAATTCAATTTCATGTCCGACATGGTGCATCGCAATTAATCATACGCTTAATACAGAATTATTCAAAGCAATAATTTCACGGGCCGCTGATGTCGACGGCCATTGTAGTACAGAAATATATGTGGTTGGTACGTCACCTGACAGCGCGTATGAATGAAAATAATTATGGCGGACAATGCGAGGTGCGCGCGAACGTCATTTTTCACCGTCGGATTTCTTTATTGCCGGCCGTACGGCAACATTTTACTGAGCATTACTCATATCGGAATAAAAAAATATCGACCCAAAAAGTGTTGATTTGTTATTTCAAGATTTCTTCCCGCTGTGTAGAATTATATTCTTTTAAGGATATTTTATTATAATATAAACATCATGTATGTATGTTTATATTTACTGTATAAGATGTAGCCCGCCACAACGTCTGCGTGAAACTTTATAAACTATCCTTTTATTTCTGCGCGGCTTCTATTAGTCGCAGTATAATGTTATATAGGGTGTAACAAAAGTAAGTGATAAAAGTTTAAAGTTTGTATGTGCCTCGTATGTAGAGTTCAATGTAAAAGTGACAGTGGTGAAACACAGGCAGTTTTGAAAGCGACCAGTTTTTTTGGACTTTGTATGGGCAAACTTATGTCGCTGGGGCGCTTGCCTATACAAATCACAAGATAAAGTGCTTTCAGCACTACTACTTTTACAGTGAAATCTATATTAGGAACTCAAACACGCCCTAAAGTATTATCACTTGCTTTTGTTACATCCTGTATAGCCTATAGCCTCCCTCGATAAATGGACGAACAGTTATATACTAATATAGTATATAATAGTGCCTAGCACTGCCCCTTTTATTAACATATATAATCCCTGCATTCCGGCCGAGACCTCAGTTCCTATCCATCTTTCAATATCCGCGCGCGGCATTTGCCTGGCTACATTGTAAAGTATTTTGGCCTAAATTCTAATTCTGAAGTATTGTGGTCTATTTCTAATTGTGTAAAATTTTTTAAAAAATAAAATCCTTTTTTAAAAAAGTGATTTATAATTGCCCGTCTAACAGAACCAACAAGAAAATATTATTTCAATACCGACCACTAGTACCTGAGATTAGCGCGTTCAATGAAATAAGATACTTTACAGCTTTATATTATTGAATACTATTTACCACATATATTTGTATATTCACTTATTATACAAATAATAAGCCGAAAACTTTCATAAAATTGTGGTTTCATATAACGTAATTAAAAGTAAATTTTCTTTGTGTCTAGATTTTATATATCGCTAACTTTAATAAAATCTTAACGTTATTCTGAAGTGATATAAATTATTTTGATCGTTGATAAGAATATGCGGTACTTGGGTCAGCTTGAAAATTGAAACAAGTTAAGTTCAGAAATTATCATGTTTTTCGTGTTAGTTATAGAAAGTAATAACCATAATTTATTACTTTTTAAAACAAACACGAAATTAAATGTGTATTATATAATAAAAATCTTAAATATG
Organism: Cyclargus thomasi; assembly: GCA_026546445.1. Lineage (NCBI taxonomy): Eukaryota > Metazoa > Arthropoda > Insecta > Lepidoptera > Lycaenidae > Cyclargus > Cyclargus thomasi. The sequence continues at coordinate 7,638 of JAOTAV010047383.1, forward strand.
TGTAAAAAGTATAATATAGTCCCCTGTGTACCTAGCGCGGGACCAGACTGACGTGGTGTGAAGCGACCATAGATATATTACAAATAATATATGATTACTAGCTGACCCGGCAAAAGTTGTTTTGCCATATAAATAATTTCCCCTAACATTTAGGGGAATGAAAAATAGATGTTGGTCGATTCTCAAAGATACCGGATAAGCCCAAAAAATTTCATCAAAATCGGTCAAGCCGTTTCGGAGGAGTATGGCAACGAAAAATGTGACACGAGAATTTTATCTATTAGATATTCTTTTTGGTAGTAACTACTAACTAGTATATATAAGAGGTGGTACACTTCTCTTTTAGTTTTCTAAGTCTATATTTTATTGGAATATTCTAAATAACTTTATTATATTATAATTTGTGAATAATTTTTGAAAATTTGACAAATTAATAGCAAGAGATTAAACTGAAAGTGTTTATTTTGGGTACAAACTACGAAATGAGTAATTTCATACCTCTGTACCAAGTCCCGTCGTCTAACGATACATATAGACGGGCCTGATAGACGTTGTCCTGCCGGTTTTGGTTTGTGAATATAAACCATTCCCAAATCCCCTAGAAGTTATTATAAAAATATATTAGAAAAATCAAAATCGAGAACACACGAGAATTATATTATATCATAAAGAAAATAATTGGTCTATGATATATCATAGGAAAATTATACCTAATTATAATTATATATAAAATAATTGGTATATGTATATATTAAAGATAGTAAGATTAGTCTGCCTATCAACATTTTTGTTGCCTTGCAGGTGTTATTAGTTCTCGTAGCGTCTTGGATGAATTAGCTTCATTTATCAAAACTAATTTGTAAACACAAGGTCGTACAAAAATAGAATTTACAAATCACTTTCATATAAAAACTTGCCTCTACCTAAGTGTCGTAAAGAAGACGAACTCCTTCGCTATTTTAAAAATAGAATCGTCGAGTTTTTGCTACACGGTTAGCAGCAGTGGCGTAACCACAAGGTGGCAAGCTGGCAAAATGTCGCGGCCCTCCAGCCGAAAGGGGCCCTCGATCAGCTCCACTAGACAAGTGGCAAGCGATTATTATTTACAATAATCGCTTGACATAGTGGAACGAAAACTAATTTGCCACGGGCCTCGAATGGTATAGCTACGCCACTGGTTAGCAGTAAAAAATAAAACAGAAGGGATTTTTCTGTATTACTGCTAGCTACTGCGCATAAAGGACCTGCATCCATAAAATGCTTAGAGGGGTCGACAAAGTGTGACAAAGGTTGATTTTGTGATATCACATTTAAAATTCAATAAATAAAAAAATGATACATTAAAGTTCTTTAAATTGTTATACGTAAAATTGCAAATTTTTAACATTTCAAGAAGGAGGGAATGTTTAAGAAATTGGATCATCTGTGACAAGGGTAGGTCATGAAATTTGTGTTACATACTTTTTGGATGGTCCCAAGGTTCTTGCGATATATCACAAATGGTTAGCTGTACGAAAATAGTGTATGAACAAGTTTTGTAGAGAATTTTATTATCTTTAATTTTGCCTGACTTGAAACCTCAAGTTCACCTCAAATAAAATTCTGCAATAAGGGTGATATCAAAATTATATTCTGGGGGCACGGTGGTGCGAGTGGGCAAGATTTTAGACTATACTATGTAAAATGGGGGAAATTGAAAGGTTGTTGGACCGTTGTACGTTATTTGGTCGGAATATGTCAATTTCATGTAAGTCGTGATTTGTCAATTGGATTTGACATAGGGCGACCAATTTACAAATTTCCACGATCTGTATCTGTTTCAACTTTTCTGATTGTACGTCTATCAATACCAAATAACTGCTCTATGTGAAATCTTCAGAGGTGACGAAGACTGTTTCATGTCTTCGTCTGGGTTATACATAAAGTATGGTAGAACTATTAAATTAATTTGCCTACGATAGTTTCTAGAGCAAAGTTCCAAATAAAAATGTTGACGGTATCAACGGGCATTTTGTCGACGCGTGACTACTCCTAATATAATGACTACATTGCTTGGCAACAAGTACTCCTACAGATTTTTAATTCCAAGCTGTAAAATTAACATCTATGTAAAGGCTTATAGTATACGCTTTAGTATCGTCAATCTATTGTATGACAAACAGCTACCAGGCTTCTGCTCGGTATTCTGGTGACCGCCTACTGGGTGTGTTAATACGCTGGACGCACGTTCATTACAGAATGACATTACCGCAGCAACATGGCGGGGTGGGTCCGCGCAAATTAAATTACCATCTCCTTTGCATAAACGCCACAAGTTACAAGCCACCGGGAGCGTGCCGGCCGGCACCGACTCGCGAGTTACGACTAAACTCGCAGTCGATTATAAAAATTCGATCTGCGAATCGGTATGCAGTAATTGGCCGCCCGATGATTACTTTATTGGTCACAGGATATCGAATTGTGTTTTTTCAATATGCCCACGGGTCAATTTTAATTCTCGGCATAATGACGTCGTTTTTTGGACGATTCGTCGCGCCGGAGGCGAACGTAGGCGTAGCGTCCTCCGAGCGACCACCGAATTTAAATAACTCGTTTCGGCTACCGACCGCTTTGACATAACCCTTGGCCGTTCCTTTTCTTCGTTAGCGATAGATCGCTTCGTCTCGTTCTAATCTTGCGTCGACGTGACGACCCAAAAGACTCAGGTAGGAGCTTTTTGCCGATTTATTTCTCTTAATCTTCGCCGACGTTTTTTTAACTGCACGAGCGGCAAACGAATGCAAAATGCAAATCAGATAAGCCGTGGCCGTGGTATTAGTGCGCGCTCGTATTGAAAATCCTTGTACTTTTTGCGGCTATTATGTTAATCTATCTATTAGCAGTTTCCTGCGCCTGCGCGTGGCCGGCGGCACTATTCGCTGTGATGTTTCTGTAAATAACGCAATGATAGTTTAGATAATGTAACTTTATGGGCATTTTTTACATATTTTATAGACTGGATAGAGGAAGCGATAGATCAATATTAATCTTAATAGGCCTGTGCTGTCTTCGTAAGAGGCACCAGATTAATTAAGATTAGATAAGTAAACCACAGTGTTTTGAAACTTGCGATATCTAAAATATACTTTGATTAAGACATTAGTTACAGTATATAATCTTGTTATGAAGAGGCAGATAGACTTTTTTATACCCTAAATTCTAGATTTGTATCAATAAATATCAGTACAGAGCTAACGCATGACTTAGTACAACTTGTAACTTAAAAAAATATTCCAAGCGCAAAAAGAGGGTAGAAAGTAATGCTTATCTGGATCTATTGCGACTTGTGACATCTACGGCAATAAATAACGAAATATACGAAGCATTCTGTAGATATTTTATGTTATAATCTCTGTATAGGCTGAAATAGAACGCGAGGCGAGGCTAACAGATTACATCTGAGACGTGCCGCTGGCTCTATGGCACGCCGCTCGCTGTACGATGAAATTGTAGATTAAACAACCATAGACAAACATTTTTTTTCAATTTGTTGTGTCAAGGATTGTCTGATCAACAGTTTTTATTGTGTTTTGTAGCAACTTCATTCTCATGAATTAATAGTAATTTTAAAGGTGATTTGATGTTTTCAGGACAGTTGTGTATGTTAAATAATGCAATGGATGTGTGAATTATTTGATTATTACATATATGTCTCTTTTTGACGTGACAACGTCTTATAATTCGGTAGAGCTGGCTGCACGCACGAAAAAACATGACTCATGCGGCGTTACCTCGCTCTAAGGCGTTCCGTTTAAGGCTTGGAGTGCAAGCGAGAGCGCGGAACGAGCGACAAAGAGGCACATTCGTGAGCGTTGCTACGTTCAACTATCGTCTGTAAACCGACTTTACAGACATACATTTTTTGTTTTTTTCCAATACTGTAAAACGTAAGAAGTCAGACGCATGTTATTATGGAACAAAAACGCAGAAAACATATTTGTTGTATAAGAGCCACCTTTAAATATTTAGTTTATTTTGTTTTTAGTATTTGTTGTTATAGCGGCAACAGAAATGCATATTCTGTGAAATTTCAACTCTCTAGCTATTACCGTACCGACCGACAGACGAACAGGCGGACAGACATCGAAGTCTTAGTAATAGGGTCTCGTTTTTACCCTTTGATTACGGAACTCTAATAACGCCCGCGACTGACGTCAGCTGCAGCTGACAGCAAAACAAAACATCCGCGACTCACGCCTTATAGTTTGAAGGCCTTTAATGTACAATTATTATCTAGTTGCAGCTGTCAGTCACTTCCGTAAGTCGCGTCCGATATCCGTCAGTATATTTTCCGCTTTATACCTGGCTTTATTGATAAAAACACACAAAAGGTACCGTAGACATAAAATGTCGTAAGTAATATCACCTATACTTGGGTGACGTTTATGTTAGGGCTTCTGTCCCCGGCGCGCTCCCACGAGGTTCCATTGTTTCAATTACATCCATTTTGTCGGTATTTCCGATATGGAATTATTTTTGTCGTTATATTCTGATAAAAAATATTTTTTGCTGTAAGATGATGATGTATTAAAAATTACATTATCAATACGTAAATTATTATATGATTTTTTATCTCGACTTAAATTAAGGGCTTTCGTTCATTGCGTACGTATTTCCTTAACCTACTCCTTCATAAATGGCCGGTAACGCACTTGCAACTGTTCTGATGATGCAAGTGTCCATGAGCGACGTCAGTTGCTCAGGTGACTTGTCTGCTTGTTTCAATAAAACCATCACACAACATCAGTAACTTGATAAAGGTAATTTCTCTCAACTTCCTCCCTTTGATTGCAAGTTTTGATTGATGTCAGGCGATGGGTTCTCCGTAAAGTTAAAATTAAGTGTTCAATTTAATAAAACTGCGCTTAATAATATGGATACCCTGTCTACAACTTTGTTGGGAGTTTAACGGATCTTAAACTAAATTGATAGATAGGCTACGTTGATGGAGCGGTTTTCACGTGTTTCCCAGAATCTTACTTCGGTATTAGAGTGTCATCAGAGTCAGTTTAGAGCATCCGTGGTCGAGTGCTAACCTTTGGCTAGCACTCGAGAGGGTTCGAACCCCGGTGTAAAAAAGGCGTGTACCAATGAGACATTTTCCGATCTCAATACGGATACTCATTGCCATGGGAGAGCCATGCTTCGGTGCGAATGGACCGGCTCGACCGGAGTGATACCACGGCCTCACACAAAACTGGCGTGAAACGGCGTTGTACTGTGTTTCGTTTAGTGAGTGAGATTACCGGTTGCCCAACTTCCCTAATCCCCCTCCTATCCCTATTCCCTCATAAAGACTGGCAACGCACTTGCGACTCTTCGGTGTTACGAGTGCATGGACACTCAAAAACGTTTTTTGTATGGGACCCCCTAATTTAATAAATAATTAAATTTATTTAAGACAAATATGTAATCTCAGAAAATTTTAGATCTCTAGCCATTACCTTTCTTGAGATGAGTCTGGAACCAGACAGGCGGACAGGCTTGGAAGTTGTAGGTCCCGGTTTTAGCCTTCGGATACGCAACCCTAAACAGGGGCCTTTGTGTAGAGTTAGTTCCGAATCCGCCAACTAGCAAACCTTTCTGGTAGTCGCTTAATAATTTAGCCAAACAAGAAGCGTCAGAGATATCCCTGTCTGATAAACGGCCGTGAGGAGGTTTACAATATCACAGGTTTTTTTCCCTTTCCTCAGACTTGCGGCCGGGCTTGGCAAATCTCAGGCTGTTTAGATTGAATACAAAATGCGGTACATTTTAAAGATTTAAGTTAGTAAAAAAATATGTTATGGAAATAATAAAAAAAGTTATGTGCAAAAAAATCTCAGGATTTTTTTATGTAAATCAGGCTCATCCTCCGGACTTTCAATTCTTTTATCAGGTAACCCTAGCCGTGAGGGGATCTTGTTACAAATCGGTTTCCGATACACCCCTAAGGAGGTTATCTGGTATCTGTGTCAACATTTGTTTAGAATATTTCGGTATATTTTTTGATAACCACATTAGAGACGTACCCAAAAGTACTATGAGGATAGTTGTGTTTTAGGTGATAAAATGTTTAAAAACAATATGTACACAATATATTAGTGCTTATATATGGGCTTATACATGGGCAAGCGGGGTAATTTTAACCTCTTATAAGTATGTTAAAGGATATTAGCCAAAAAATATAAATCGGTGGCTTACTGACTCAACCTCGTATCTTAAAAATGGCTACATTTCAGGGGTGAAAAAAAAACGATTATATATTTTTTCTTAATAATTGTACGAAACTAAATATTAGGTTATTTGATAAGTAAATTGTTACCTATTAAATAACTTCATATTTTTAAGATACGAGGTTGACGCAGGCATCGATAAGTTTTAGTATGATCTTTACTCTTTTGTTACTAACGAGGACTTTCATCCTAAGCTTATAGTTATCAGAAAGAAAATATACCGTGGACATAGTTTTTTTGTAAAAACTATGAAATAAACCGGTTAAAATGAATAATTCTTTTAATCGACTTCCAAAAACGAGGAGGTTATATGTTCGGCTGTGGATATATATATTATTCGCTTCGCCGTTTGTGTACCGATTTTTGAAATTTTTTCTTTGTTGTATAGGGTATTGTTCCGAATAGGTCCCATGTTCACCATGGTGGGGGCTGACCATCAGGTGCTTGCCTTTGCACCAGTCAAAAATTTAAACTTAGACAAATCATGACATGTTAGGTGGTACCGACTTTAAAATAATGAAGATTGTGTACGGAAATAGGCTGATGCCTTAACGAATTCTGAAACAGGCACTATTCAAGAATAAATATTATTTTATACTTTTTAGTTTCTTTCTTATTATTTTTGTTTTTTACTTTGGAAGTCGGTTTTAATTTTTTGTTAAAAATTAAAATTAAACAATACAAGTAACAATATAATCCCTAAGAAGGAATTCTTATTTTTTTGTTTTCATGAATTGTATATTAATAAGTTTCTGTTAGCGGGAGCAGATTTTCTAAATTCCAAATGTATCGTCCAGGCCGTTGGCGCATGTATTCCCCTTAACCTGGTTTTCGAATTCCACACAGGCAAAGGCGCGGGCTAAAGCTGGTAAGCTGGTTGAAATATAAACGGATGAAGTAACCCCACATGAAATTCCGCCCACAATATTTCAAAGCCTACAAAAGCAAGTTTGTCTTGTATCTTAATAATTTGAGAATTCGCAAAATTCAAGTATCGAGGTCAAAGGTATCCTCTGTGAGGCACGTAGCCACTTGACACCGCGCCCTCCACCGAAGAGCCCTCTCGCGAGTCAACACGCGCCAGCCCCCCGCTAAATACTCCGCCCGCAATGGATCGGCAACAATTTGTTAACTTCGAGAGCCGGATTCGGTTTGGTGCACTCTAGTTATGAACTGATAGTATTGAAAGTTCTGTCATTGACTCGGCTAGCTAACTGGAAAGTAATAAATTCCATTCCAGTGCATTCGGGTGACGTTTGACGTTCCCGCAGTAATCCAGCGTTGGGATAACTGGTTGGAATAAAATAAATGCGCTTTAAGATTATACAATTTTGAACATTGAGATTTTAAAGTTTGTAAGTTTGTACTAAAATTCAAGGTAACATTAAAAACAAATCGCAAAATATTCAGTCAATCTATAAAGATTAATACAATTATAGTTGTGCCCCGCGGCTTAGTTGAGATTAAAAAGTGCCTATGTGTTAATCCAAGATACCTGCAGCTAGCTCCATGTCTAATTTTATCAAAACCGGCCCAGCCGTTTAAGCGTAAAGAAGTAACAAACATACACGTCCACAAACTCACAAACTTTCGCATTTACAATATTAGTTAGACGATTTTGCTGCAACAAATGACTGATGGTATTGTAAAAGAACAATGAAAGAATGGATTTCACAGCCTCGATTCTGAAACAACGCAGGCAGTTATAATAAAGTATCAAGGCAATCGAAATATTGTTTGTAAGAATACAATGGAAATATTGTAATTTTTTTATTGAAAACAAAACTTCTGAAGTAAAAAAAATTCTAATATTTGCCCTTCTTTCGCAATGAGTAATATAAATAAGAGCAGGAATCTATCGAACATTTTTAAATTCGAAGGCACATTAGACCTAAGGCGCGGCGTAGTAGAGAAAGTACGTATGAACGTACGTAAATAGGGGGCCAACGAGCAGACGGATCGACAAATGAAAAGTAACTGCTGTTGCCTAAAGTTGCAAGTTAAGCATCTTTATCTGGTGGCACGGCAGGGCACCGCCAAGTCGAGCGCGAAGCGGATTTTGCCGTACCATCTTTACCATTACCTTTGCGCCACATTTTCAGCCCCCTATTTGAGAACCTTTGAATAATACCAGAAAGCTAAAATATTTGCCATCTTTCAAACTTAAAATCTGAAATTTCATGTCTGTACGTCATTTAGTTCTGAAGTTAAGCGTTAGCAAAGTTTCGCATTTTCAACACTCACTCACTTATTCATAATCATAAAAATAGAACTTCTACTTCCCATAAACACAAATTGAATGCACGACTGGCCGTTGCTTTTTACCCACTAAAGAATATATTATTTATAATGTATGACCACACTATAGTATGGTTATAGGCCAGTCATAAAACATTACTATGATAATAAACAAATCGTAGTAAGCTCGACTTGGCTCGCTTTTGTCTAGGTTTCATCACTTTTTAGAAATGAAAAAGCAGCTCAATCGAGACTTGGCCTGCTTTTTTACAGAATGTTTTTAGTGGTATTTATATTTATTTAAAATATATTAAAAATATGTGTAAAACATTTTAATGCCAGGTCGTTTAATAAACTTTAAAATTAATAAGCTGGCTTTAATTAATAGTAATCCCCGAGATGGCGCGCTGTGTAAATATGATAAGTGATAGCACGGCTTTGCCAAATTAATCCCCTACTTAATTACTGACGTAATACCGTACTACGTGTATATATGTATATTGTGTATATAACACCAATATTATAAATGGAATAGTATGTTAGCTTCTTTGTCCTTCCTTCACGTCCGCGCTCGTCATAACGAAGCAACAAATAATGAATGTCATTGACTTAGTCAAAACATAATGTTTAATTTTCCCTTTCTCCAGCAAAGTTGTTCCTTTCTTTCAAAGGTTGTCTGGAAGAAATTGCTATTTAGTAATAAGACCGCCTT
>JAOTAV010047394.1:0-16838 GCA_026546445.1 Cyclargus thomasi
TAACACAAGTCCCTCGGGTACTTAGCACGGGGCCAGACTGACGCGGTGTGAAGCGTCCATGGATATTATTATTATTAATTTCCCCCGTTATGCACCATCTACGTAAACGCAGCATATAGTATGTCCACCGTTTACGCAATTAGCTTAGGCGGACGGAAATAGGACGGCACCTAAGATGAACGGTATCTGCAACCACAATACACGCTTAGCCACAGAGTAGCAATACGGTACGACAAATAGTAATAGTACACCACAGACTAAATCTTCATCATATCACCACAGGTGATTTCGGAGACTTCGGAACGAAGTGCGTAACGTCACCGAAAATATGTGAGAGTGTCAGTTTTAAGGATATATTAATATGTATGTTAGACCATAAGGTATCCATTATAATATAATATGTATGTTAGTTTTAAGGCGTTTATAATATGGGTCTATGATGCCTGAAATAAATGATTTTGATTTGTTATACTAGAATAGGGAATACGCGTATAAAACAAAATTTATTTATAATTTATTTATAGCGGACTAAAAGATGTACAGAATGACAAAAAAAAAACTAAGATTTTTGCAGAGAAATGAGTAAGATATTAGAGATTTAAGTTTTCTACCCATCTCTTTCTTGTACGTAATGCGTATGAACTTTGTATGCAGCGTATAGACTTTGACATCACAGTTTATATCGGATTTGTTTCTGAGTACTTCAAAGGCTTTCTTATTTTCATTTTTATCAAAAACAAATTGGACTACATCGTTTCTCAATAAGGATAGATTTATTTACCCAAAAAATTAAAAATCATATATATTCCCTATAAGCTTAAAATAATTTTCTCACTTGTGATTTTCGTTGCATAAAGTCGTAGATAAACCGATGGATACGATTAGTCGATTGAAAATGCAAAGTATAAATGGGAATGTGTGTGTTCCTTTTTTTCTGAACGCTCGAACGAAGCAATCAATCGCCTTAATTTTAGACATAGACTTTAGAATGGGGAGTAACAAACATTTGGTCTTGGAATATATCAATATTTGAACTTTAAATATATAAAATATGAACGTACAATCACGCGATTTCAGAATTCCACGCAAGCAAAAGATACTTTAAAATATTAGTTAGCTCGTTTATAGGAATACCTTTAAACTCAAATAATGTAAAAAAATAACTATTTTCTTGAAGAATTTCTTTCAATAACCTCTAAATATTTTTGGCTGACAAAGTACTTTATCCGCTTCAAAGTACTACGAATACTAAACGAAAGTAACACGTAACCAAATAGCGAAGATAAACTGCGGTCATCCATTCCCAGGCCGATAACATTGTCGTCGCAAATTCGATTTTCGACCTTCGCGAGATACCGTCGAAGTTATATTTCAGCGACAATCACTATTGAATATGACGAATGAGCTAAATGAGCAGAAGAAATGAAAAATAAAAAAAAAAGAACAGAAAAAACGAAAATTAAACTTTAAACTATATTTAAACACAAAAGCGTGTTCGATTTTGTGTTTAAAAAATATTATCTTACAATGATATTACAACTATTGATTTATTACAGGGTACAATCTATTAATTTATTTCTTTTTTTTTGCATCCAGCTTCCACGTTCCAGCTTTCAGTAGTTCCAGATTTTGTTAACTACTAAAACAATGTATAGCATAATTTTAAATATATAAAAATAAGTCGGGTTTTCCTTCCTGATAATTTAACTCCAAAACGCACGAACCGATTTCCACAGTTTTGCATTCGTTGAAAGGTTTGTAGCGGAAAAAAAACAGGAAAAATTTCAAGAGAAAAGTTACCACGCGGACGGTGTCGCGGGCAAAAGCTAGTAAAATATAAAACATAGTAGGCTATATTTATAGTAAAAGCCAACACGTTAAATCTCAACTAACTCTGTGTGATCGTTGACCCATTTTTTCTTTTCTGACGTCAAAGAAGAAAAAAACTAAGGTCAATGTGTGGTATTTATAAACTGTTTAATAATGTAGACCTCAAACAGTTTAAATAAATTGGATGTAAGGATAATTCAAACAGAAATTAACTCCTAGAATTTTCTAGAAATCCAGATATACCAAAGATATCATAAACAAGTTAGCTATCAGATAATTGCATATAAAAATATCGCTAAGGTCACTCCAGCTTGTATGTAATCGTCCACAGTCCTAAACTATGCCTATTCAAGTGGTTTTTATTAACTGAAATATTTGTGGCCTGTTTCACGGCTTACAGATCGGCTTATCAACTTTATTGGTTATTATACAGATGTTGTATAAAGAATTTATCAAAGAAGCTGTGGACAGCCTAACATAAACTTTACTAGTAAGCGGTGAAACAGGCCCTCAATTTGTCTGCTTATTAAACTGTTAAATATTAAGTAAGGTATTTGCTATTTAGTAATGTAAAAAAAATAGAATCTCGTTCGACTCTTGTCTTCTAGGAAACAAACCTTAAACGAACATAATTATATATTGGCTGAACTAAAGTATAAAGCAATATAACAAGGTAACAATTTCTGGGCGAGACAAAGACGTCGTAAGATGAATTTATTATTGTATACAAAGTGTCCAGGGTCGGTAGTTCGATTCCCAGAGGAGAGAGATCACCGAAATCAATTATTGTGACGTAACTTTTTCTGTCAAGTGTTTCAGTATCATTATATATGTTACCGGCAATGTGTAAAACGCAGGCATATACAATGCCTAGGCAATGTATAGAATGACGGTTGAATTCGCGGTAATGTGTAAAATAAATTGATCTTAGACTAACATATACTATGTTTTACGGGTAGTTTTTTGAATTGAATTGTTCGAATTCGAATCCGTGGATTTTTTTTTATAATTAATAAAACGCCTCTGATTGAAGCGAAGCGGATCCTACGTACGGCTTGAATTGATAATCTCCGTTTTTTGAAGTCGGTTAACGTTTAACTTAGCTGGTATCGATAGAAATATAAACCTTTAGAAATATATTTATGGATTTTATACTTTGTCGGTTACATGCTCGGCATTCTATTGAATACCTAGGCAATGTATAAAATGAAAAGTATTTCATACGTTGCCTTAGCATATTAGGTATTCTATGAAATGCTTTATTATACACATTGCCACCAACATATAGACTAAAATCAGTCCTTAAACATTTTTCATCTATTTACTGCGTATTAAATATTTAAAATTATACATAAAAAATGTAGATATGAAATTGGAGGTGGCAAAACGACTTACGTCCTTTAATTTACATACCTAATTGGGAAGGGTTAAACTTTGATTGTAGATGAATATTTTCATAGACACAGCATCTATAGAGTTAAGGGTTCTGTTATCCCAATAAAGTTGTTCTGAAATGATGAATCATTTTTTAAAAGCTTTTAGATTTTTCAACATACCATTATATCCTTTCCGGATGACCCTGATACTTGTAATCGACTCATTTGCTCCTTAATCTCATAAAAAGTGGGTTGTTTTCGGGTTTTATTTGAATAATGTAATATGTAGAATGATTGGAAGACTACAATCAGGATGCATCTGCCGGGCTAAGATAAAGCCACGACAAAATGATGTCTATACATTTTCTCGATGTTAACCGGTTTATCTCTTCATCTCTACTAGCCCTGACATACTCATAATAAATATCAACAATTTCACTACGCTCAAGAGAGAGAGAGAGAGATATATCTCGCAAGGCGTATCTTAGGCGTACAGGTGGCGATTTTAGTTTTTACATGCCCATCTTACGACTTCCAACTCCATAGCCAAGATTCATTAAGCCACGGGACCTATGCGTTGCGATACGGGACTTAGAAGCCTCAATCATAAACGCCAGTTGACAAAAATATGCAAAGCTCGTTATACAAAGCAACATTAAGTCGGTCAAAGCAACCCTCAGTTATCTCTTGACCATGTGACGTCACTATTCTAAGTATGTGCGCCTCTGACCTGAAAAAACTCAGTTATTCGGGCAGAAACATTTTTGGACACATTTGTTAGGGTTCAAACGTTATGTCAAATGAAAATGAAGGGCTTAAACAGGGAGTGTAGAGGATGCTTCGCCTACTGAAAGTTAGTCTAAGAGCTTCAGTATTATTTGGGTTTCAAAAATTTTAAAAATACTTTTATTTTGTGTATCGTTTTGATTTGAGACTGTCAAGGTCAAGTATGATTTTGTGACATTTTGTTCTCGTTAATCTAGAAATAGTAATCTGTACATATAATAAAACAGTAAAATTGGCGTTTCTGTACAATTAATATTTTGACAAACTAATCAATGTGGGGGCTTAGGAACAGTAATAGATTTGTCAGATTTGAACAGTAAAAATGTTGTCTCTTTGTACGCGCTAATCTCCGGAACTACAGAACGGATTCAAATATTTTTTTTTATTTAATAGCTTTTCAGCCTAGGCAACACATAGGATACTTTTTATTCCGGGAAATTGTACGGTTCCCGCGTGATATACCAATTTTTACGGGCATCAACTAGTACTAAGTATTTCTCTTTAAATCATATGGCTCTAACACGGTAATAATTTTGGTGCAACTCAGAATAGCGTCCTACTTTTTAATCGACTTCCAAAAAAGGAGGTTTTATATCTTTTATATCCTTTACCTGTAATACAGCCAAACCATATTTTACCACTTCAATATTTCGTTATTATGCGAACCCAAACAGATTTCGTCAGTAAAGTGATTGGACGATACTATCTCAGGGTACGATATAAAGTCGTGAGGGTAGTTGGGTAGTTCAGAATAGGGGTTAACTGAATGGGATGTGGGAATAGGTTTCCGAATGCCTTATGCCTTTAGTTATCTTGTAAGTGTTAAGTTTCCTGTTTTAAACGACCGAAGCGGGGGCGATTTCTTGTCCGTAGACTTTTTTCTGTTTTTTTTTTGTCTATTTTCTTCTTGTTCATACTTTATATGCTGTTGCCCGCGACACCGTCCGCGTGGTAACTTTTCTCTTGAAATTTTTTTCTGATTTTTTTTTACTACAAACCTCACGGAGAAAGACCTTTCCAACGTATGCAAAATCGGGGAAATCGATTAGTGCGTTATGAAATTATAGCGTCTGAAAGGAAAACCCGACTTGTTTTTATAAAAATGACATTTTATGTCCTTCTCGGGTTGAAGCCAGTATTCATTTTAGGTGTTTTTTTTAATGATAATGCGATTTTAAAAAATATTTGGTATGCTACAGAATAAACAATATAATGCGTATCTATCAATTCAAAGGCTGGGCAATTGTGTTGGGAAGACATTCAAAAACCACCTAAATGACTTTTTTCCGCTTTAGATAATTAAATGTCCTTATGTCCAACTAATTTATATTTTTTTCGTTCAATTCTGGCGTTTTAACAAAATAGCCACAAGCGGCGGTCGAGATTAAAAACTTGATCATATTACCCCCCGAGACCTAAACCTGCAAATATTCCGCCTACTGTCGCTAGGGTTGGCGATGTTGTGAAAATTATACTTTATAAAAAAAGATAATTTTTACCCGACTACGCCAGAAGAAGGGTTGTCTTTTCGAGAGTATGTATGTGGATGAATGAACTTTTTTGTACCGGAATCTGCCTTTACGAGTTTAAACTGTAATAATTACTGATTACTAATACCATAGATAAAATAATTGGTCTATGCTAATACCTAATATAAATCTAATCATATAGATATCTTTATACATAGACCAATATTATAACTGATAATTTCAGAAAAAATACAGTTCTTATATGTTTGCAAGCAGTTGCCCGGGGACAAAAATGTCCCAGAATTTGTATGAAAATATGGTTTTGTCCCCTGGACCACCGACTTTATATATAGAAAATAAAAATGGCGGATTTTGCTGTCAAAATTCTGAGGTTTAATTTTTTTCGCCTATTTAGGTTGAGTGAAGTATCAAAATGTAGGGCTTTTAATAACTATTCCAGAAATAAACATAACTTGATGTTGAAGTTGAAATGGTTCCTGCAGTCGTGTTTTCTATTTTTGCACATTTAGGTTATTATAACATTATAGTGTGTGAATATGTGAGTGTTGTGTGGATATTATACTGAAGGATAGGATTGTCAGTGTGCATCCATTGTCTGATTGCCATAACACAAGCTCAACTTAGCATGGGATTAGATGACGTTATGTGCATTAACTAATTTGTATTCTCGTATATGTAGTAGTTAATGCCCGAAACTTCGTAGCCCGAAAATTTGTACATCACAAAGTATCCTATGTGTTGCCTAGACTGAATAGCTATAAATTAGAATTAGCAAATTCTATATATATATAAAAGATTCATTCGAATCCGTCCAGTAGTTCTGGAGATTAGTGCGTAGAAGCAGACAAACAGACAACTTTTTTTTCTCGATTTGTGTTCTTTTACTGTTCCTAAGCCCCCACATTTATTAGTTTGTAAAAAAAGTTAACTGTATAGGCACGCCAATTTTACTGATTTATTATATGTGTGGATGTATAAAGAACTATTCTTTAAAGAATTTGAATACTTATTTTATTTGGAACAGAATTCAACATGGTGAAGAAACGTAAGGATTGGTAAAAAGTACAAAAAATAATTTTTTGTAAGCGTCTTTTTGTGAGAACTGGTGTTCCTCACAATTAACCTAATAGTAATCTATACATATAATAAAACAGTAAATTGGCGTGTCTGTACAACTAATATTTTTTCAAACTTATTAATGGGGGGTTTAGGAATAGTAATAGAGCACAAATCGACAAAAAAGTTGTCTGTTTGTCTTTTTGTAAGCGCTAATCTCCGGTACTACCGTACAGTTTCGAATAAATTTTCTTTTATTTAATAGCTATTAAGTCTAGGCAACACAAAGGTTACCCTTCATCCGGGGAAAATGTACGGTTATAAAATATTGCGAAAAAATTTGGCGATTAAGTTATTATTTCGTATAATACTTAGAAACCTTAAAACAATAGGGCTGATACCGCCATTATGAACAATATCCACGACAAAATTAGGCACTTTATGAAATTATTCCATCTGCTACCGAGATCAAAATAATAAATTGAATCATTTTGTTAATGTGTTCCATAATAATAAATAAATGTTAAAATTTAATAGGGACATTATTTTTATTTACAAAATAAGTTTACAACTTATAATAATATTTACTGTGCATTAAGTTTTGAAAACGTTGCGACAAAACATGATGACGAGGCATACGTCATGTCTGAGCTATATTTTAGGTTATATTTTGGAAAGTACGCGTAGTCAAATTATCAACCATTAGGCATCTTCAATTGCTTAGTAGTTTTTGATTAAATTTCGCACGAATATACTTCAGGTCATAAAAGCGCATTTTTTTATATAGTGGAATGATGTACGGTTCCTGCGTAATAAACCGACGCTGCGTTGCTGGCGACATCTAGTTACAAAATTCCGCCTGATTCAATTTAAAGATCCCCTGATTGGAACCCGTGACGTCTCGACAATTGGAAACTTCGAGATGTAAGATTAATATGAATAGAACATTCCAGAAAACTCGGCATTCGAAAGTCAACTCGGCAAAAGTTATGTATTGTTTAATTACGTATTGAATTAACACACATTTTTGGGAATGCTTTGATTTAATTTAAGAATATTATGATTAATGATTACTCATTACGTGAAGATGATTAATGAATAGAAAATCACACGTCGACATCAAAGAAGCTGTCGAAAAGCTTCGTATACGAAACGTTCTGTTATTATCTTAATTATAATTAAAATAATTAAATCTGAAATCATCAGCCTCATTTTAAAAGGATGGAGACCTAAACCCATTGAGCATACGAAGCCAAACTTCCCTACACCATATTCCCTATTCGCGTTCCCTAATCGCTTTTCCTTCAATGCCGGCAACGCACTTGCAACGCTTCTACTGATACAAGTGTCCATTGGCTACGGTAGTCACTTTACATCAAGTGACCCGTTTGGTCGCTTACCACGTAATACTCATAAAAACATCTTTTCTGCACAAACGAAATCGCAAGGAAATTCTAGTTTCTCTTTTCATAATTAATTAAGTGCTTTAGGCACAACTACAAGCACTACAATGCGAACGTAAATTTGCTGAAACTACTTAATAATGGAGCTTATTGAATATATCACAATTTATGCTAATTTTCACTTACTACACTTCACACCCTGCTGTTATTATGCTCGTTATATGCTAGATTATGGCTCTAATATCATTATATTTTAATGTTTTACATAGAAATTTACGTAGAATCAAAGAATTCATTATATCCTAAAGTTGTCGCAGAAATAATGAGATTTTTCGTAACTCTAACCTTTGCTCTACGTTTCATACTAACCATTTTCTAATGATTTAAAGATATTACTTAACTATGTTTCTCCTTAATTATTGAATTTATAATATTATTACCATAAAATGATGTAATCCGTCTACAAAACTCTACTCTATAATTTCACCTTTATGAATTTCTATGATTAAAAAAAATTACGTTTAAATCAAAATTATAACTTTTTGCTACTTTCATATATTTTTTTTCTACCTCTTTTTATTTTTGTTTACTCACTATAAACTATTGTTACTTATCTGTAAAAACTTGTAATTGGCTATTTGATTATTTAGATTTATTTAGCTGTAAGTAATAATAATAATAATAAATCTTTATTCAGCACAACAATATAAAAACCTTAATCTAGACACAAGTTTACAGAGTATAATTTAAGACAAGGTTTTTATAGTATAAAACAAAGTTAAGGTCGCGACTGGCAGCTTAGCTAGGTTACAGGGTAACCTGTGTTAAAGCCACCAGTCCCTTTTCCAACTCCAGATAACACAAAGAAAGTAAGTGCTCCTGTACAAATAAAATAATGGAGTTTATATATCAACAATCGATATGTTCTTATTTTTTTACACAATTTACTCTTATTTGATCTGTTCTGTTTAAGTCTGGGAATCATCCAGTTACGTCTTGATACAAACGCCAATAGTGATGTTCTTCCCAATTCGTCAACGTCTGTATACAGAATTTGTTATTCACAACACATACTAAATATATTGTCTCACCGTCTATGTATTTTACGTTTATTCAACAATTTAGAAGACGTGTTCGAAAGTCCTGTCTTTAAAATACTGTCGCCGTCGGCGAAAAGAAATAAAAGGTATATTTTACCTCAATTGAAATCGTTTTAAGCGTTCGGATGATGTCACAAACAGACAGACAGACATATAATTTAAACATATAATACTTTTAAAAAAATTAAAAAGTTAGGATGAATGGATGTACTTTGAAGAAAATCTGTAGGTAATGAACCTATAAGCCTATTTGCTGTTCAGGAAAAGAACACTTCTAGTGAACTTAATATAATCTATCCAATAGTTTATCTTGTATTAGTTCCTGGAGCATAAACGAAACTATCAGCTTTTTAATATAGCTTTTGCCCTCGACTTCTCTTTTATGATTTTTGAAAATAGTGTAAAATGCGAGTATTTTGTTTATTTTCGGATTTTTTTTCAAAGTAGTCTATTCTACTCTCTGTCCTTTCAACTTAGTTAATGTCAAAAATCATGTCAAAAAAGTGCGAACGGAGGAATAACAAACATACTTTCCTATCTATATCATTAGCATGGATATATAGTATTTTGTCTGTGTGTATTCGAGTCTTATCTTTACCCTTCGCTTTCCCATGTGCTTGGCTTGTGTCGGTACCCTCGGGAGTACAGCAAAAGGTTGTATCTTCTGACACTTTGAACTCTTGCGGGGATCAGGTGTTTGCGCTGATGACTAATCTCCATTTATACCCTAATATTGTATGAATGTTTCAAGATCAACTTACAATAATAATAATTTCTTTATCGATGGCTACTGTGGCCCAAATTAATTACATTAGGCTGTATATTTTAGTGACAATCAAATAAACGTTACTAATAATTAATAATCATTTAGTGTCATTGTGCATATTATAAAGCATGGAACAATGATTGATACACACAAAACCAAGCCTGTTTGCTACTGCTTTTAGAATGGAGTTGTCAGGAATTTTTTTTTTCGGATTAAATGCTACCGTCATATCATAGACCAATTTTTAGGTAATATTAATCATTTGTAAATGAAAGCCACGAGTAAAATCTAAATACAAACTTACTTAAATACGAGTTACTTAAACATATATTTTTCGCTTGTTCTGTAGAATAGCTTGTAACCACAAAAAAACATAATGCAATATAAAATTTCCGCTTATTACGAGTTGATGTATTAAACATTAAACACATTTATTGAATCATTTACGAGGTCGTTAACTTGGCAAATCTTTACGGCTAATAAAATTAGGAACCGACTAAAAATACTAACTGCCGTTTTATGAACATTTAGGCTATTTTTAACCGACTTCCGGAAACGAGGAGGTTATATGTTCGGCTGTGGATATATTTTTTTTGCTTACCTGTTTCCGACTTGGGGCTGTTTCTCACTTTTATTAGATAGAGTATGAAGTATTGAGGGTCTGTGAAATAATTTAAGGTTAGCCTATAAAACACTTATCAGGAAGTGGTAAATAGATCGTTTCAGTATAATCCTCGGTACTATGGGATAACTCGAAATTACCTAAAAAAGCTTTTTTAATATGACAAAAGTGAATAAAAATGTATGTCAACTAATATCCTATTTGTATACCAAATTCTTATTCCGTTCAGTAGTGAACAGAAATTAAGCAGCAGGTCTGAAAGGTTTTTAATAAATTTAATCACAAGGGAAGCAAAATAGGGGATGAAAATTGGTATGAAAATATATTTAAAGTAAGCGAAGCCACATTCAAAACCTATTAAGTTCATGAAGGTAAAGAAGTCTTTGACCAGTAAAGGCAAAAGGTTTTACGTTTCATTGAGTATTACGATTCGTGTAACAAGTTATGATATTTTATAATATTATATCAAAACCTTACCTTATTTTTATTACCCGACTTCCAAAATAGAAGGGGGTTTCTCAATTCGGTCTTACATGTGTTCTTTTTTTTAGGTTAAAGTTCGTATTCATAAAATGTTTAAAAAGTTAAAGATGCATCATCTAAATTATAATTCTTTTAAGCGTGTGTTCGTCACTGAACACACCTTTCAAACGACTGGACTGATTTTAATGAAATTTTTGTAGTTATTCCAAGATATTTGCGAATGGTAGCATCATCTTCTAGATGACGCTACCTACGATCTGCTGTACAGCACTGTAACGCCAACTACCAAAAAGATCGGACTTGATTCGCCAGATGGCGTTGTAAATGTGTGTTTTACGTAATTAATTTTTATTAATACCCGTGCGAAGCGCGGTCCTCTCGTATTTTCTATAAAGTAGTGTTCTGTATGTACTTTAATTACTGTCTCCTTTTAAGTATCTTCAACTACAGGTAATAAAAATATTACATTAAAATATTAAGGTGCTGTAATAGTGGCAAGAATATACAATTTTATTATCTGGCTTATGTAAGTTTTATGGCAGACTTAAATAAGCAAATGCACTTAAACTTAAAAACTTTCATGCGCTTTCAGTTGTGAATAATTTTGAAAATATACATTTTAAAACGGCTTAAAAATTCAATTGAAAAGTTTTATAATTCTTTAAGCGTATTTGAAAGAGTTCTGAATATTTTGACCCGCTAAATATATTCAAATATTAAAATATACCAATCGTAACTCAATTTTTGCTATTCAGGGATAAACCAAAGGATTTATATTAATCAATTGACTCATTTCAAGGTTCTTTTGTGTAATTTTATTTATTAAAATATTAGTCTTAGCCACAACGGACATAAGGCATAAAAAGTTCAAATGCGAGTTGGACTCGCGCACGAAGGTTCCGTACCAGGGCAAAAAAATGGAAAAACGTATTTCTGAAAGTTTTAAATTTATAAAAAAAATAATTTGAAAAAAGTTTTAAATTATAAAAGAGAAATCATTTTGTTCAGGTAGTTATAAGAAGAAATATATGAAATATATGTATGCCAGCGTCTCACTGCTCGGCAACGCTGCCAACGTCGAGCGTGTCGAATTGATCAAACTAAGCAAAAACATATTTGTTGTACCGGAGTCACCTTTAAATATTCAATTTATTTTGTTTTTAGTATATGTTGTTATAGCGGCAACAGAAATAAAAAAAAACTGTCAAAATTTTAACTCTCTAGCCATTACCGTTCTTGAGATATGACAGACAGACAGACTGTCACTGATATCAAAGTCTTAGTAACAGGGTCCCGTTTTTCCCTTTAGGTACAAAACCCTAAAAAGACTATAATTTAATTTGAATGAAAAAAATATTTAATATATTTTATTGGGTTAATTACCGAGTTTTAGTTTTTAATTTCAATTGAAATTTTCTCTAACTGTATTCAGTTTATTTGATGACTGCTTACTTTATTCACGCTGGTTGAAGATAAAGATAATGTTATGTGTCATCATCATCAATCACCAAGCAGACCGTGACTAAGTGACGAGCGCCAACGACTAGTGGTTAGTCGACGAACAAATATTATAATAATCAGACGAGGCAAAATAATCAATGTTATGTGCCATGGATAATTATATTATGTGCCATGGATAATAATTAAATTGTGATAGTACAGTAGAAATTGATTCGTAGATGGCAAACCGACATGACAGAAAATATTTTTTTTAATGATATTTAGGGGGCGGGCGAGCAGACTGGCTACGGAAATGAGCATCCGTATTATGTACTTGAGATCGGAAAATGTTTCATTGGTCCACGCCTCCACCAGGGTTCGAACCTGCACCCTCTCGAGTGCGAACCAAAGGTCTTTTTTCGTTATTGTTTCAACTCAATCTTAATATTATTATATAATTTTTGTGTGCCTATGTTTGTCACTGAAGTCCTTCCAAACGACTGGACCGATTTTGATAATTTTTTTGTGTGTTTTCTAGGCTATTTTTGCACAAAACTGGCTGAACAACGCGAACATCTGTCGGATCTGCTTTTGAGTTATATTAAATTTTTGAGTTATATTAAATTGATGCGACCGAATCACGTAATACCGCCATTTGCATATAAATGTTGTCTAATGCTAATGAGAAAGTGCCAATTAATAAATAAACTGCATATACCACTCATATTTACTAGGCTTGAGGTTAAATGAGCAAACGAATCACACGATAAAAAGTGATAACTTTGAGGTAACATTTAAGCCATTTCGTTTGTATTAGAAATTTCGGTAACTACTGCTAATTAGCGCCGGTCTTTCATAAGGCCGTGGCGTATCCGTGGCAAAGCACATCCATTATCCTTGACTTTCTCTCAAACGACTCATGTCCTTATTTCTAACATGTACCTTATTAGGGAAAAAGGGGCGCCTTTATTCTGATAAATATATCCGTATGATCCTCATCGGAGATTCCATGAAATATCTTTATTTTTTAAACGCTTTGCTGATATAATTTGGTTTTATGCTGAGATTTTGTTTTTCCATAGAAGTAAGTAATAGAACGTTTATTCGCAAAAACATGAAAGTTACAGTAAGATGGTACAAAGTGAAACAGCAGATATGTTTTGTCGGATGTGTTTCGACGTGCAAATATTTTGAAAATAATTATTATTTCAATGACAATACTGTTAATTAATATTAAAAAGTTAATTGTCACAAGTATATTACAAACTGTCCATTGTGATATAATTTTGTATTATGATTTCACCCTTAAAAAAATTCTTTAATATTATAATACAGTTTCGTTAATACATATATTAGACTACATAGTTGTTGGTTTTATCGAGTCAGTGAATCAACTGGAGGCAGAGCTCCTACCGCTGATAGGGAATGTTCATGATTTTTTTTTAATTTAAATCTTTCGTTATTAAAAAACGATGTAGTCCAATCAGCTTTTTTTTTCGATAAAATTGAAAACAACAAAGTAACAAGCACTTAAAGTAGTCAGTCAGAAGGAAATATCCGATATTGATTGTGACGTCAAATTATATAAGCTGCATACAAAGTTCATACTTCGTTATGAGAGTAAGGGATGGGCAGAAAACTCAAAATCGGTAATATCTTACTTATTTCTCAACAGTAATCTGAGATTTTTGCAATTCTGTATGTCTTTTAGCCCACTTTCATAATAATTTGCATTCAATAAATTTTGTTTTACACACTTTCTCCCTATTCCCTTTT
Source organism: Cyclargus thomasi (assembly GCA_026546445.1). Taxonomy (NCBI): domain Eukaryota; kingdom Metazoa; phylum Arthropoda; class Insecta; order Lepidoptera; family Lycaenidae; genus Cyclargus; species Cyclargus thomasi. The sequence continues at coordinate 14,129 of JAOTAV010047394.1, forward strand.
TCTATTTCCCTAGTCCTTCTTAAAAAAAGCTGGCGGCAATACTCAAAAGCTTTTGCTGCTCTCCTTATGTCACGAGCGTCTGTGAGCAACGGCAACGGCGGGTCACTTGACGGAGAGCATCCGTCAAGTGTCTCTCTGCTCGCCGGCAACGCACTTGCGACTCTTCGGATGTTACCAGTGTCCATGGGCGACGGCAGTTGATTTTCATCAGGCAACCCGTCTGCTCGCTTGCCCCCAAATATCATAAAAAATATATTAATGAATTCTCTTGTGTATTGGTTTAATGTAAAACAAAATTGTGCATTTTATTTCGCCTGCGCTATACACGTTACACATTTACGATAAAAACTAAATTGGCTTCGGAAAATTCTGGAACAATCAAGAATTTCCGCCTCAGTTTTCCTCATGAGATCTCTATGAAAATGTGACCATGCGTAGTATGAAATCGGGCGAAATATATTTCATTGTTAAAGCACGCTTATGATGCGATGGGCTTATGAAAGACCGGCGGTAATTAGCAGAAGTTACCGTGATTAGAACTCGTAATGAGGAAATGGTAAAAGTCGTCATTTTAACCATTTCACCTGTGAGCAGTGGTTGAGTGTAGTTCAAGCCGGGGGTCGCAGGTTCGAGTCCCGCCGACGGGACAAAAAAATTCTAATCCTGGCTAATAGATATGTATTAAAATATGTGTATCATAGAACTAAAATCTTAAGTGTGTTTTAATTAGTAAAAAAAAAAAATATTTCTGTTTTTTTATTATGATATTAAGGGGGCAAGCGAGCAGACGGGTTACCTGATGAAAAGCAACTGCCGTCGCCCATGTACACTCGTGACACAACGGCCTTTATGAGGGCCTTTATTTATAGAAAATGGGAATAGGGATTAGGGAAGTTGGGCCACCGGTAAACTCACTCACTGAACGAAACACAGCACAACGCCGTCTCACGCCAGTATACTGTGAGGCCGTGGTATCACTCCGGTTTAGCCGGCCCATTCGTGCTGAAGCATGACTCACCCACGGCAATGAGCATTCGTATTAAAATGAAAAATGTCTATTATTATTATGTACACACGCCTCCACCGGAGTTCGAACCTGCTCCCTCTCGTGTGCGAACCAAAGGTCTCACTCAAATGCTCTAAACGTTGTCTGGTACCTGTAACACAAGTCCTTCAGGTACTTAGCACGAGGCCAGACTCACGCGGTGTGAAGCGTCCGTAAATATTATTATTATTCTAGTTGTTAAAGTGCAAATCTAAATAAGCACATTCCGAGAAATTTTTAATTAGCAACCTCTGTAATTGGTAGAGTTATATTCATAGAAGCTTGCTACGGAGCAAACACTACGTCGTTATATCACGAATATATTATGAAGATAACGAAGCTTTGAAACATATACCTAACTAGCAATTACTAATCTTGCCTACACGTAGGATTAACTAAATGTTCAGGTGGCTTTCTGATCCTCGTGGCAAGCGTCAGTCTGTTACCTCTTTACGCCTAAACCACTCAACACATTTTGTTGAGATTTGGTGCGGAGATACATCGAGACCCGGGAAAGGATATAGCATACTTTTTATCCCGGAAAAATGTACGGTGTCGGGGATAAACAAATTTTTGCGGAACTGAGCAGCGGGCGTCAGCTATTTCCTTTATATTGTTACAAATGTTTAAGCTTTGTTTAACTAAACGCAGTCTCTTTCTGGAATATTGAAAACGTCACACTACAGAAAAGGACAGCGAAACTTGATTAGTGAAACACTGTTTAAGGGGACGAATAAAGCAAAAAATAAAACATTGTCTTTCTCTCTTCACATACGACCGTTATTCATATGCCAGGTGAAACAAAATGACGCCGAATCGTCACGAAAACAGTTTTTCCTTAATAACTCGATAAATATACAAAATTAAAAAAAACGCTTCTACAGAAACTCGGTAACAAAATTTTGTATCGTGTGTAAAAAACTGAGACCGTCGCAAGCGCCGTTTTGCGAAACGAAGAAATATTTGCGCAATAATGAGAGGCATTTTTGTGATTTATTTCTATATATAGAAAATTTTAAGCTATCGTGTTTTCGCTACTACAGAAGCTCACAAATATAATGTAGATGGTATTTCTGTTTGAAAAATGAAACTATTCGTAGCATATTATAAAGTATAAAACGGAATTATGCAGTAGTCGATTTTGCTTTTATCGCCCTCTTAAATATTTTTATGAATAAGGGGGCTAATTTTTATTATTTTTAGTGTCGCCGTCGAGAGCTGCGGATATGATATACTATCTTTATAGACAACAATACTAATTATTTATTTAACCATTTAGCCATTTAGATAGATCATTAGTATTTCGGAGAAATGAAGGCACATGTAGCGATATAAGTATTTAACGATGACGGGTGTTGAGCAATTTTAAGGGTCGTTTATTAGATTAGACGAGTGTGAATAATTACGACCATTTTGGCCCTTAGAGGTTTGTTTTAATTCCTTGTTATAATTCTGTTAGTTTTATTTGTTATTGTTTTGTGGCATGATAATAGGGAATACGCATGATTTTTATTATTTAATTAAATAAATGTTACGTTATTGAAAAACGATGTAGTCCAATCGGTTTTTTGATAAAATTGAAAACAACAAAGTTACAAGCCATTAAAGTAGTCAGTTAGAAAGAGAGATCCGATATTAATTGTGACGTCAAATTCCATAAGCTGC
>JAOTAV010047405.1:0-16837 GCA_026546445.1 Cyclargus thomasi
AAAATTGATTTCCCGCCTTTACTTGACACTGGCCATGGTTATAGCCAAGCGCCATATAAATAAATAAATAAAATAAACTCTAGACTTAATTGATCCCTGAGAAACCCTTCTCATAACCAATGTATTTTTCTCCTTGAATTAATTTTTTGTTAGAACATCCTGCCAGGTTTTATAAACAAGTTTACCACTTTCGCAATCCACTTAGAGCTAGTTATGTAAACATTATCACACTTCGGTATTATTACGTTGGACTGGACTCCTACGTATATGTCGTAATAGGCTATTTCATTATTTATGTTTTAAACGGAATACAGTTATGTTTTGCCGTGGAAGAACTATGCTTCGGCACGAATCGGCCGTCTCAACCGGAGTGATAACACGGCCTCACAAAAATCTGGCTTGAAACGGCGTTGTTTTTTAAATGATATTTAGGGGGCAAACGAGCGGGCTACCTGATGGAAAGTAACTCGTCGCCCATGGACACTCCTAACATCCGAAGAGTCGCAAGTGCGTTGCCGGCCTTTATGAGAGAATAGGGTATGGGAATAGGGATAAGGGGATTAGGGAAGTCGGGCCACACCGGTAAACTCACTCAGGGAACGAAACACAGCGCAATGCCGTTTCATGCCAGTTATCTGTGAGGCCGTGGTGCCGAACCATGGCTCTCCCACGGCAATGATCTTCCGTACTATGTACTTGAGATCGGAAAATGTCTCATTGGTACACGGTTCCACCGGGGTTCGAACCTGCAACCTCTCGTGTGCGAACCAAAGGAATTACTCGCTATAGGATACGTACGCTCAAAATGTGCTGTGTTTCGTCCAGTGTGTGAGTTTACCGGTGGCCCTATTTTCCTAATCCTCTTTCCCTATCCCTTTTCCCATTCCCTCGCAGTTGAAAAATCGGCAACGCACTTGCCACTCTTAATCAGATGTTGCGACTTGCGAGTGTCCATGGGCGAAGGCAACTTTCTATCAGGTAACCCACCTGCTCGCGTGCCCTCTAAATATCACAAAAAAAGTTATAAGTCTAGTATATTAGTATTTTTTTTTAAATATTTTACGGAATATTGCTTGAAAAATCATAATTTAGTAAACTTAAAGCTATGGATTTCCGCAAAGTAACGCCTGATTGTATTAAGTACCTAAAAAAAGTTATGTTAAACAGAACGTGTGGTTCTGAGAGATTTTGTATGTTGCCGATCTGGTTATCGGTATATTTTTTTCTGTGGAAAACATAGAAAAGATTGCCTTATTAGAAATAATAATAAATCACTTTCATGAGTTATTCATTAAAATTAATATCGTATATTAATATATACGAGTATGATTTTTGTGTGCGTGTGTTTGTCACTTGTCACAAAATGGAACCCATAGAGCAAGGTCATATCTTCTTTTTTGTTGGTCGCAATAGTGTGCCGTGACAAACGGAAAACGCTTTTGTTAGCACCGTACGAGCGGCACGCAAATTACGCGCCGCATTTCGTAAAATGGATGTACAATCAGAGAAGTTGAAACAGTACAGATCGTGGATCGTTGTGTGTGTGTCATATTCATTCGACAGACCACAACTTACATGTACTTGACGTATACCGAGCAAATGACATAGGTCCGTTAACTGACCCTGTTTCAATTTCCTCTCTGGTACATTAAATAGGTGCTAGAGGTCGCCTTGTAGTCGAAATTCGACGATAAATATTTAAATTATTAAGTTATACTGAAGAGCTATAAAAAATTAAAATCCATTCTCAATTCAATCACAGACTTCGATTTGTCATAAAGGTCTCGTTACCAAGCCTTCGAATTTTATTTTAAAAAACACAGACGTCAACCACAGTAGAATGTTTCATGTATGTGATTATCGTGTCATGTTAAAATATGTGTGTTATAGTGTGCGTAGCGTTTTATTTAAGAAAAATATGTAACATAAAAGCAATTTTTTAAAATAATTATGGTATTCCACGCTCCTCCTCCACATCAACTATAACTTGAAAAAAATTCATGCTTTTACATCTACGCGTCTTTCGTCAAAGGGGGTACAAGGCCCTAGATTCTTATGTAGGACTGTTAATTTATCATTTCAATTCAAACTTGACTACATCAAATCGTAATAGGATGTTGTAACTGTAGCTCTACCATGAGTTTGAAGCAAAAATATTTGTCTTTACTCGATAGCGATAGCAATATTAGTTTCCTATGTGACCGCTAGAGGCGCTGTAAAATTTTGCCATATAGATATAAAAATTGACGTGTTATCTACTCGCTCAAGATTGGTACGGTTCATTAACGCGCTGTCAAAAAATGAGTCATTTCCATACAAAACGCGATTGTAAACAAAATGTGTTGTCACTTTGTTGTTGACAAGTTCGGTTTGTATAGAAATTTGACACAGGGCTAATGAACCGTACCGTCGATCTTGAGCGAATTCACAATAGTCGGTATCGAGTATCGACAAATACTATTGCTTCAAACTCATGGTAGAGCCACAGCAGGCCAAGTGTTATTAGAACGAATTGATTTATTGATTGTGTAGTGAACATACTATGTATAGATTGCGAGACATATACTCGTATTATACTAGATAGATTTTGCCCGCGACTACGTCCGCGTGAAACTCTATAAATTATCCCGTTTTTACATATTTTGATTATTGCTCGGCTCCTATTGGTGGTAGCGTGATGTTATATAGCTTATGGCCTTTCTCGATAAATGGACTAACCGATACAATTTTTTTTTTCAATTCCGGAAAGTAGTGCCTGAGATTAGCGCGTTCGAACAAACAAACTCTTTGAAAAGCTTTATATTTCTTTATATATATAATTCTTCTGTGAATGTATGTCACTGAACTTCTCTTAAAGGACTGGACCGATTTTGATGATTTTTTTTGTGTGTGTTCAAGGGGATCTGAGAATGGTTTAGATTTACAAAATAGCTCGGCAGGACAACGTCTGCGGGTTCAACTAGTATTCGTATAAAGTATAGACTAAATGATGCCCGCAACTCCGTTGCGCCAAAATTTATCGTTCGGGGAACGTACATTTTTCCGGTATACAAAATATCCTATGTCCTTTCCCGGAACTTAACAATCACAATACCGAATTTCAGTAAAATCGGTGCAGCGGTTTGGGCGAGAAGAGCTAACAGACAGATTGACAGATAGATACACTTTCGCATTTTATTATATTAGAATGCATTCTAGTGTGTGAATTGAAAATGCGAGTTTAAGAAGATGTTTTACGTGCTCACTTTATTTTAGTCATGGACTTTTTAGGGTCGTGTAGTTATAGAAAAACAGTGCAAACGTTACACGCCGGTTTTCTGAGACATCTTGTTCTTGTATCTTGCCGATATGTTTATCAGTATATATTTTTTTCTGTGAATAACATAGAAATTATTGGCTTAGTAGAAATAACATCTTACCTTATAATAATAATTTAACTTGACATTGTGTGACATTTTTACTAATTATGATTTATGATTATGAATGATGTTATTAATTAATATTATGATGTTATTAGAATGCTAGAATTATATTAACTTGATTTAAAATATATATTTGGACGTCGTTAGCTACGACAAAATATGAGGACTACTGAAATGTAACATTTATAGTTTTTAACCATATTTTACTGAAATAAACATAATTTCATTTTAATAATAAATTACTATCATAAGTTACTCATTAGAAATACCGATAAGCAAAAATAATATTATGTATTAAACATACATAATTTTTGTGTAAGTGTGTTTGTCACTGAACTCCTCCCAAACGACTGGGCCAAACTTGATAAAATTGTTTGTATGTTTTCAAGAAGACATGAGAAGTTGAGAATGGTTTAGATTCACAAACCAACGGCAGAACAACGTCTGTCGGATTCGCTTATCGCTAGACGTTTTATATTATATCAGACGTTCGAAACTTTAACCGTATTGGTTCAAACAAGTCGGAGGTTATTATGGAGAATCAATAGTTCAATTAATTGTATACCCTTCCTACCATTGTCTTGAAATTGAAGACACCGAACACTAATAGGCAGTATACTCATAACTTACTACGTAGTCTTAAGTCATTAGAAAAAGTATGTTTCTAATAAATTTGACTGACTTTTAAAGAGCTTGCTACTAACGGTTCTATCGTAGATTCGCAGAACTTTGCGGGGACAAAAATATCCTATATCCTTTCCCAGGTTTTAAAATATGTTCATACCCGAAAAATCGGTCCAGTGGTTTAGGCGGGGAAGAGTAACACACAAAGTTTTTTTTGGGGGTTCAAGAGGATACACCAGCGGCAAGAGAAATGAGAAATAGGTATTTGTAATATCTATTGCTGTCTCTAACCACAAGCCGGGGAGGGCGAAGAGCGCGATAGAGACAACTGCATCTTGAATTGAAAAAAACCTTTAACGGAACAGGAAATCAACGATGCGTTGTCCCCTGATTCCTTCTCCAAAATTTTACCGATTTAAATATTTTTTTCATTAAAAATGAAAGAGAGACTTAAGCTGTGCCCCTATTTTGTTGTGTTTTTCTTTCTTTATATATTCAAATTTGTTTTCTGGATGTTTGAATACAGCGAAAAATGTGACCATTATATCAGGGTTTTAAAAGTTCATATCTCTTTCAATAATTAAATTATAAAAAAAAAAACAAAGAAAACATAGGGACATCCTAATAGTGGTCATTAATATTTATTTTAAAATAATCTCTACCGGCTTTATCCAGGGAGGAAACAGGAGACAACGTTTGTATGGAAAATCTGCCCTTGTGTCTCCTCTTAAGCCAAATGAGCTGAACAAAACGTGTACCGCAGTTCTGTCAGTGTGATGATGATGATGGCGGCAATACAAACAGACAAATATTGACACGATTAATATTTGTCCACGGTCACATGAACTAAGATAACATAAGTATTGTCTGTGTATTTGTATTGCACGGTTTTTTCCTCCTTTATTTGGATGGGCAATTTTTTTTCTTTGGGGAAATGCATTCATACATCGCCGGCAGTCTGGGGCGGACCACCGGGGTATGTGAGACTCAAGGTGAAACTCACTAAAACCCCAACGGTGTTCCTGCTTTTTCGCATCAGCCAGGGCCACGGGCAACGCGGAATACACACAGCACAACCGCGACTCTGCCCGCGAAATGTCTTATATTTGGCTGGTCTATGCGGAATCTACACTCTTTTTATATATCCTAGTTGTTGAATGTAATGAGTGCGTAAACCAGATAACGTTATATTTAGTATGTTCAAGATACCCAATTTAAAGTTTGAATAAATGTTGTTACTAAACTACTATTGAGTATTGCAGGCTTCCGAAATCTTTATTTCGCCATGCCTCCCCGAGCAAAAAAAAAATCATGCCCCCCCTTAATAAATATAATACGGTAAAAATATATTGTACACCGAAAAATCGTCATTTATTTTAAACTAAAATATTAAAAACTGTAATGACTGTTTTTTGGAAATCTTACATATTATCATAGAGAAATTATACCATATAAATAATTGGTCTATGATATTACGTACCTACGACGTCTAACATTTCTCTACGCCCCCCCAAGGAAGGGGGGCCCTTCCGGTCGGGAAGTCCTGGTCTGTAGAATCCCGATTATTTGATTTCAAACACTATCTTTAAACCTCAATTAAGTTATTAAATTGTTACTTAACCGCTTCTTTTACCCATATCTTCATTTGTTAGTAAAATAAATAAATATTAAAGTCACAACTCACAGCTCATAGCAGTGTGACATACAATCATATATGGAGCTGTACGAGGCCTTGATATAATGTCAAATGACTGTCAATTATTGATGTTGAATGGTGCTCGGTCGGGAATTGTGCTGACAATTGGGCAAACGAGCCTATCAGTTCACTCACGGTTCACTCTATTCAAGTGACAATCGTTTGAGGTCAAATTTAATTGAAGTGTAAAATCATTGAAATCAGTAAAATTGACGAAGATGAATTTTTGTTCACATGTAAACGAAGCTCTTTATGAATTAATTAGCATTATCCCGCTTGCTACGAGGATTTCTATGAAATCCCACGGGAATCTAATCTTTATAATACTGTAATGTTTTAATATTTCTTGTGCAGAATAAATTGTTAAAAAAATATATATTTTTTATAAACCATTTTATTATATGTTCCGTTAATGAATATGTAAATGAATATAATATCTAAAGTCAGCTTATAGCAAATTTCATTAAAATTCATTCAGTGGTGTTGACGTGACGGACGGGATAACATCCAAACACACAGACGTGATTGAAACGGTCATACCGTTTCGTATTTATCGACGCGACGCGACGGATAAGAATGTCTTAGGTCCATTATTATGTTTTAGACCGTTTGTTCACCGCACTCCGTCACCGTCAATTATATTTTTTTGGGCCAAAGAAAATGCCACTTTATCAAGACTTTAGGTTTCATTTTGCTACTCCACTACAGAGCCACGACGATATGGGCGCTAAACATTGATCGGTAGAAAATGAAACCTATGGCCTAGATTATAAAATGGCATTTTATTGTTTCAAAATAATCTAACAGTGATAAATTGTCCTTAATGTCTTTTACGGGAGTCACCGAAAATTGAGAGAGACGCAGTGTGTGTGTGTGTGCTTTTTTTTAATCTTTATTGTTTATCTTGTAAATGTGTATGTAATGTCTGATATGTCAAATAAATGTCTATTATTATTATTATTATTATTATTATGAACGCACCGAACAAATAATATAAGACCATAGAGTATTCTCTATTTTTGTTGTTCTTGAGAAACGTCGAGATCATATTTACCTACCACTATAATATAATCAAAACCGTCCGTACAAATTTTATTTAGTTACTAGTTTTTACCCGCGGCTCTGATCGCGTGGAATCTGAAAATCGCGTAAAATACGATTATTTTCATGTCCATGGAAGTATGCATGAAAAACAATAGCTTACTTACTTTTTAACCGACTTCCAAAAACGAGAAGTTTATTTGTTTTCAATTCGTGTTCGTAAATAGAACGCCATTTCCGTTTCCAAGTGCCGCATACGGCATAGGCTATATATAACTTATTTGACAGATTCTCCAAACTTCGACTGTTAGTTATCTACCAAATTATCTGCCAGTTAATCATACTTCTTAATAAATTATGTCTGTTTGTCTGTCTGGTACGTCTTCACGCTCAAACCGTTTTCGCTGAATTTTGGTATCAAGATAACTTTTTATGTTATTTAGGGGGCAAACGAGCAGACTAGCTACCTATAGGAAAGCAACTGCCGTCGCCCATGGACCTTCGCAACATCCGAAGAGTCGCAAGTGCGTTGCCGGCCTTGTAAGAGGGAATACGCTCGCTTCTTGAAGGTTTACAGGTCGTAGCGGTCCGGAAATACTTCTGGTGATATTTCATTCCAAAGCTTTACTGTGCGAGGTAGAAAGTTTTTGCGTAGGACGATGGCGAAAGGTTGCAGGCGGAATGATTCCTCTGAGCACTCCTCTTGACATAGTCCACAAAGGATGCAGAGCGAAGCTACATCTCGGCGTAACTCTAAGGGGTCCAGCTTCTTTGAAACACCTGAGTGGAATCCTTTTTGATATCTTCGCATTGCCTTACATTTAATAAATTGTTTTTTTCTTTCTTTTTGTTTTAACATTTTATTTTTCTTGTTTTCCTCATTTATTTATTTATTTATGCTATAATGTTCTTTCTTTTGTATATTGTATTCGTGTACTTGTGGTGTAGTGTAAAGTATGTCAAATAAATGTTTTATTATTATTATTATTACTATGGCAATCAACAATCCGAGCACCCTCTTCGTTGGATACGATCAAGAGGGAATTGGTATTTAGGTGAGGCCCAGGGATGAGAACAGTACTCCATATGGGGCGAAATCGGTGCCTTGTAAAGTTGTAGACGTTGGATCGGACTGAAATACTGTATCGCTCTGTTTAGAACACCATATTTTTATGAATAAGGTGGTAACCGTAGACCAATTATTTTATATACGATTGGTCTATGGCTACACTTACCATCTTATTCATAAAAATATGATGTTCCAAACAGAGCGATACAGGGATATAATTTCTCTATGGTGTACCGAATAACCGCAATATAAATTTAACTTTGTGGGAACTAGTCACGAGAGTACAATCAGTTTATTGCGAAAACCGGCTAAAACAAACATACAACATACTAATGTCGCCCGTTCGAAATACGATGGTCAATAACTAGATGCAACAGTTACATTTGGACTATAGAATTGCATAAGGTATATTGTAAAATATTGTAAGTTAAATAAAATTTTTAGTCTGTTACTGTATTCGATTAAAATATATATATAATTAAAATAAAACATAATTAAAATATATATAAATAAATAAAACAAAATAAACTCTGTAACTCGAAGCGTATATCAGCCTCCGAAATGAGACATTGAACTCTGTCCTCTGACATCACTCACTATTGCCAGTTTCTGACTTGAAGATCACGCAGTTCAAACGTGCACATATGAATTACAACTGTATTTTATAAGGTAAGCTACAGCGTTAGATGGAATGTCGAATTTATATACGATTAAAAACGAACAAACTGTCGCATTTGTGACGTTAGTATGGATCTACGTCGATTTATCATGTATCCTTCCAGACGCAGCCGAAACTAAGTTTTAAATTTCATAAAACTTTTCATTGCATAACTTTACCAAAAAAAAAAAATTCGGATATTTATAAGCACGTTGGAATATATAAAAAAAAATACAATTTTCTAGATACATTTCGGGTTGTTTCATTCCGACTACTGTCCAGTCTAGGAGTTTTTGGCTAATTATTATCGGCTTCGGCGCGATGCGGTCAACATCTAGTAATGTAATACTAGATCCAATGTTAACCATTGGATCTAGTATTAACCATCTAACCTCCGTTATGACTTCCTATTTGATATTGAAATGTTGGAAGGTATCCAAGCAATCAGCGCGCGGCGCTAACGCGTTCATTACCTCGCCCCCTTTCGTCCCCTGATCACCCCCCACCGACCCCCTTTCGTACCCTGATCACCCCCCACGGCAACTTCATAACAAATTGCCGGCGGGTTATTGAATTAAAACGGGGCGACCTTGAAAAGAAAGTCTAGCGAAGAAAATCAAAGCACGAGTTTCATCCTTTCCAACTTAAACACACTTTAAACCTCAAATACGAGAATATGCGGCTAGGTGATGCTCGCAACTCCGTTGCGCCAAAATTTGTCTCAGGCGTGGAAACCGTACATTTTTCTGGAATAAAAAGTATCCTATATGCTTTCCGGGTCTCAAAGTATCTCCATACCAGATTTTGGACAAAATCGGCTCAGTAGTTTAGTCGTGAACAGGTAACAGACAGTGTCTGTTTCTTTCGCTTTTATAATATTATTCGCGTCAAATAACTGCACGTTGGTTTTTTGAAATTCTCTAATGACCGGACCGTACTGAGGAAAGTTGAAATAAACAATTTATTTTCAGTCATTTTCTCAATAATATATATGTTGTCTGCCAGAAGACAATTTTATTTATAGATCAACTAGATATTTAAAGACAAACAAATGTATATACCTACTCCTTAATGAGTAGGAGTTTTTTAGATTCTGACCATAAATTATTGTTTTTCGAATGCAAATTCTTATCCCGCTTCTTTGTAAATTTATGTATTTGATATATTTGCTAGCTTTTGTCGGCGGTTTCGCTCAAGTATTGTATAAAATTTAGTGTGTTGTCGTTTCTATGTAAATTGTAATGTTTAAATGTATCTTGTGTACAATAAAAAATAAACAAAAAATAAAATAACGAATATCTTGGGAACATGTTTGTGATACTCTCCAATCTCCATCTGGCATCTTTTCGCCTAATTCTTTGCGAAAAAGTAAGTTGATTTGCTTCTTCGCTGAAGGAACAACAAATAATCAAATAAACTTTCCCATTCTATACTCATTAATAATAATATAAAACTGAGGAGTTTGTAATTTTTTGTTGTTTGAAGGCGCTACTCCCAGGAACTACTGGTCGGATTTGACAAATTCTTTTTATGTTTGCTTGTCAATTTACCGAGGAAGGCTATTATAGGCTATATAAGATCACACTACGACCAATAGGAGCCGAGAAAAAAATATTGTAAAAACGGGGTAATTCATATTATAATAATAATCTAGTTTGTTGTATACTTGTTAACTTTTTTACCTTTTGTCTATTTCTTGTTTAATTTTTAATTTCTCCATCGTCGCAGGGTTGCCTGGAAGAGATCGCTTATAGCGATAAGGCTGTTTCGTTTAGTTTTAATAATAATTTATAAAAATATAAATTTTAGTAGAATTAGTTTAGTTCTATTATTTGTGAGCAATAAAGAGTTTATCTATCTTTCTACGAATAAAGTTAACAACAAAGTCTATTCATAGGCCAAATGACTCAACGTTGTTATGAAATGCTAATAAATGTAAAATAGCGTGGAGGAAGTCTGCTGACATCGTCTAGACGTAAGCGGAGACGCGCGCCGGATGTAGTTAAAATAAACGCCTTTTACGACAAATAAAAAAGTATCATTCGTCTTTTTAGCGCGGTTTACCGATATATTTTAAATTTCGAACGCGGAACTTGGCCACAAATGTATTTTTACCACAACAACTATAGTCTCTATACTATAAAAGTTGAGCCTAGCATTTATTTTTACTAGCAACATTATCCCGCAACAGTCTTTTGTTTTTTAAAATTGGACTACAATTGGATTTTACGTATTTGATACTTGATCATGAGCCAAATACGTTTATAATCTTTTGAATTTTCATGTAAGATATGAGATGTTATTTATCTAAGTAAGTTTTATTTATAACAAACAATACTTTTTTCCATAAATCTCATTAAAAATAACACTTTAATTTTTACAAAAACTTATATTGAAATACTCGTGTTTAGGTCACATGATGTCATAAATTATCAAAATCTTTATCGCCACTACAATTGTGTGACGCCTTCTACAGGATTTTTGAATTTGGAAGGTGTTTTCTAGGTTCAACTTATAGTAGTCTAGCCAGATTATTATACAATGTAATTTATACAAACTAAGCTCCTAGTCGCTCCGAGACCGCGATTTTAAGTTTTGTACGATTGTGAGCAACTCATTGGGTTATTTTTCAATACACTTTGATTTTTGATTTTAATATAAGTTGTTTTATGTTGGATAATCTTGGTACCGTTATTTATTAAAATTTGAAGGGACGTGCGCATCTTGTTCGACTGTGATACATAAGTGGATGAAGCAGATAGCTTCTTCCACTTATGTTCTTATTTACTAACATTGGAAAATCTGACAGATTTTTGCGTAAATAGAAGCTTTAGGACTACGAAAATGATGTTTTCAATGAATGTGAATGAATGATAGAAATTGAAATTAAAAAAAAGGATGTATACTAGCTAAGTAATTTAAAAGATTTGTTGCAATTTTAAAGGAAAAAGATATAATTTTTACACAAAAGTTGTAAAATGTATCCGCTTCTTCCACTTATAACTTCAAATGTCACACATCATATTTTATTGACTGGACCTACCAGGATAACATGTTTTGGCCATATTAACTATGTATTGATATTACCTGCGCGACCTAACTAAGCAAATGATCTTGACAAAGTCATTTTGAAAAAAGAAACATAACTAAACCTCCAAAACCACTAACAGAAAACAAGCTAAAACAGCAATGCCTTTATCGGTAACAATTGGCTAGTTTTCTGTTGCTGGTTTTAGACGTTTTGTTATGTTCTTTACATTTTGCTAAAGTGATTTTGTCAAGGTCATCTGCCGAGTTCGCACAGGTTATATATTACTAACAATTTTTTCCTTCTACTAGTATCTAAAAGGGAAATTTATGTAAGTTCTTTGTTATTATGTACGCACGTGGAAATTTAACATCTTGTCCATAGACTTTGAGAATATAGAGCGTTCTTTATAAAAGCAAAATGGAGCATGTTAGTATACATCTAGCATTTACCCGCGACTTATCCGCGTGCAAGTGATTAATTCCAGGAGAGCCTCATCTGAATAAAATGTATTCCTTAATCTCGTAAATTCGTCAAATGTTTCGGCATGATTCAGCGACAGACAGCCAAAGGACGATCGACAAAAATGTACGGAGGCTGGTCCAGGGACCAAAATAACGACGTAAAAATATACTCGTAATGTCATTACATGAGTATATTAATAAACTTCTATGGTTTTTAAAGGACTTCATTTCAAATCACAGCGTGAAAAAAGGAATGACTCTGTAAAAAATCTTTTTCATAGACCATTTCTCGAAATTAAAAAAAAAAATATTTGCATTCGATGTTGTTATAGTGCTAGAGAATAGCCCCCATAGTAACTGTTCTAGTATAGTGAAATGCCTTTCTAATGGTATATGTCACGTTGTTATTGGTCCTTAGACCATTTCGTCCGGTCCTTTTCACATTTTATTATAAGTAGCAAGTAGGAATACTATGTCTAAATGTGTATTTGTCTATGGTCCCCTCGTCTTGTTCTTGACCTGGATTTGAACCCCGTAAATAATTTATTGTCCTCATCGTAAACTGGTGTAGAAAGGCCACTTTGGGGTTAACGTCTCACGTTATTTCCTCACGACGGTTGATAGTTGTGGGTTAAGTAGTTCAAAGTTTTGTAACTGGCTTTCGCCTTCGATTCGTGCGGGAACCGTACATTTTTCCGGGGTAGTGTCCTATGTCCTTCCCCGGGATTCAAAGCATCTCCATAGTCCATACCAAATTTCAGGAAAATCGGCTCAGACGACACACTATCACATTTATAATTTTAGTATGGATGTGCTTTCTCAGCCATCAATCTAGCGTCAGTCTCAGACTGAACGATGGATATGTCAAATGTATAACGTTAAAATAATATTTAATAAAATTTTACAATACTTTCAATAGCACTATAGTATATATATATATAATATGATGAAGGCTTTAGTTGCTGTAAAATATAATAGTGTTTGTGAAAATATAACAGCCCTAGCGAAACACTGCCCACCTAGCTATTACATCTTATATTGCTCTTAATCTGACGACTAAATAAAGGAGTATTTTTGTACAACCAATCTATATCTATGCTAATATTATAGAGAGAAAACCGTTGTTTTTTTTAATTTTTGTGTTTGTATTGAATAGGCTCAAAAACTACTAGACCGATTTCAAAAATTTCTTTTACCATTACTTAGAGGGATACTTCAATAATATAAATCTTATATAAAAAATCTTATAAAATAAATACTTCAATAAAATAAACTAGACATTTACATCAAATGAAGTAACTTTAAAACGCGAAAAAACATTTTTCTGCATTTTTACATCATATAAACACTCGTATATTAATAATTAAGATTTCCTAAAAAATACTTAAAACCAATTCTTACAGCCAGTTTTAAGCTGCAACTGGTAGATGGCTTCATTATAATTTACAAAGTAACTTGCATATTCAACACAAGATGGCGCCAAATGAAATGATTATTATATAAAAATATATCATAAATATTATTAAAGAACCAAAAACTTAGATCTGCAAAATTTCAATAAATGCCTCCCTTTAGAATCCTACGATAGTTTATAAACTTCCTAATAAATTGATAAACTTATGGATCTTGTTATATTCCGGTGACATATCTATCACTATTCAACAAAAAAACAATAACAAACAATTCAATTTTCAAAATAAATGTGAACTCGTACATCAATTGCATGGCTGATATGGCGCTATCTACGCCGCTGAGTCTGGCGGTTGAGTTCATGTTTATCAACAAATTTCCACACGGTGGATTTTTTTATACAAACCAAGCCTTTGCGTGATGTTTTTTTCAAGCCGTATAGAACGCAAACCACGCAAAGCGTGGTGTATGTTTACAAACCGTTTGTCACACAAGACCTTGATGCAATCCAAATTGCACCTTCAGTTTATGGCGTAGGTCGGCGACATTAAAAAAACTTTTCAGCTCTGCGCTAGCGTCGTAATTGTGTTCTATGGCTAGTGTTGAGGACGGCTCCATGACTCTCTTATAAACAAAAGATCTGTTTAGCGATAACTTTTTAGGCAGTGAGGAAGCAAAAAAAGGAAAAGAAAATGGATGAAAGAGTGGCTCAAACAACGGAATGTTTTAAGCCACCTAAACGTGTTATGGTGTCTTGATGTTGATTGTTGACGACTTCAAGAGTTTTTTAAAAATGGATAAGGCCACTTTCAACGAGTTGCTGCAATTAGTGCGACCAATGATCTCTAAGGATAATTGTGTGATGCGTCAGGCTGTGTCTCCTGACGAAAATCTTATAGCAACTTTAAAATTTTTAACAACCGGAAGAACTGAGATTCAGTACAGTCACTTCCCATCAATTTCTTTCAAAGGCCATATTTGAGACTTGTTGAGCAACAAGGATTTAAAAAAATCAATCAAGGTCTTTTTTTTGAGTAGTTGAGTCTTTATCCCATAAATTTCGGTCGCAGTGGGACGAATTATAGATGAGATATTAATTTTTAATATTTTTTATGCAGACATTCATTAAAGTAGATGATTTTTATGACTTTCAGGTAGTTAGGGAGCAGAGTTAGTAAAATAGGTGTAGATTTAAATAAAAAACGAAAAATTATTTTGTATGAAAATACTTATTTATTAAGATCGGTCGAGGCCCGAAACTAATTAAATTTTTAAACAATGATTTAAACAATCAATATGTATTTATAAATTAAAATGTTTTTGGGAACTAATAAGTGAGATTCAATGTACTTTTTTAATACTCAAATATTAAAATTAAATTAAGGAGGGGTTTATAAAATTAAAATCACAGATTTTGTGAAGACTCTAGTCTACTTATAAATTTTGTAAAAAAATTATTTTGAATTAGTAAAGTATAAATACAACAAAGTATTTTGTGAACATTTTAAGTGAGGCCACCCAAGTGACTCGTAACTATAGTGTAACTATATTTTTTTAGTGAAGTCGGTCAAAGTTGGGTGTAGGGATTATTTTGATGACAGATGGACAAACGTAAACACGAAGGGACATCGAAATTTTATATTACTGAAATCTCGTTTTTAACTTATTGGCTTATCGTCGATGTGTCTTGATGGTGATGGATAAATGTGTTGTGGTGGTGGAGATGGGATTGACTCTGTTTTTATATAATATGAAGGGCTTTGCTGCGTATAAGAAATATTTTGAGAATTAGCTATCTCTATTCTCGTGTTGAAATTAAGATTTCCCGTTTTCGCTAGAAATAATACTTCAGATATTAACTTTTCCGCCACTTGCCGTTGAAAAGTTTCAACCTGATCCAATTGCTCTCCTACGTATAATACAAACGGGCTTATTTTTTTCTCTTCTTCCTTACGGCTATCGCATTCCAATAATAATTCTTGTGAAGTATCAGTTAACGTTTCTTTTTTCTCCTCAGATATATTTCTCAATTTCTTTTTGTTTTTCTCATGTTGTGATGATCTGAACTCCTAAAAAAAAAACTTTATTTTCATTTACCCTCGACAGAAGATGAATGGCGAATGACTGCAAAATCTTTTCAAGAACAATGGCAATTTGACAACTGCGTTGGTTGCATTGACGGCAAGAACGTACACTTTATCCAAAAAACCATCCGGAACAGGATCTTTGTTTTACAATTATAAGGGTACATTTAGCGTCGTGTTGTTTGCTGTCGTGAATGCGGACTACGAATTTATTTACGTTCATACCGGCTCTCATGGAAGTAAATCAGATGGAGGTATACGGCTGCATACTAGATTTATGAGAAACCTACAAATGATGATCTCAATTTACCAGAATCGACGATACGTCCATGAACAAACTTGTCAATACCGTATGTTTTTGGGTAATAGTGCATTTACACTGGGGACAAACTTAATGAAGCCTTTTACTGAAAATAACATATCTAAAGACAAAAGAATATTTAATTATAGACTATGCTGAGCTAGAAGAGTTGTTGAAAACGCTTTTGGAATACTTGCTTCGCGATTTAGAATCTTTAGGCAACCTGTTAACGTTAAACTTGAAAATTTGGATGCAATCGTTTTAACTTGTGCACTGCACAATTTAAAAAAAATTAAACATTTTATTGTAATTTGTAGCCCTCCATGTTTTGACAACGAAGATGTACAAAATGAAACATTTAGACTAGGAGATTGGCGACAAGAAGCTACTTTGATGCCTCTTAACCAAACAGATGATATTCATACATGTGAGGGTCGACAAGTTAGATAGATACACTTTGACGGAATATTTTAATAGCACGGGAAAAGTAATTTTTCAAGACAAAATGGTTGATATAGTTATGCAAAGAAGAGATTAAAATTCTTTTAAGGGCCTTATCAATGCGAATGCCAATCTTGAGTTCGAGACCCACACGGTTCTTTTTCTACATTTTTTTTTAACTTTTCTTTCATCATTTTTTTCATACATTTTTCTTTCGAGTAACTTCGTAAAAAGAATATAATTGTGTTAGAAAGTGTTTCAGAGCTTGGAGCATTCAAATGTAAATATAGTATTCAAAAAACTTTTTTTTTAAGCTAGGGGCAAGCGAGCAGAAGCGTCACATGATTAAAAGAAGTGCTCTAGTTAGAGATGGGTACCCAATTTTTGTTGTTGTTTGATATAAATAAAATACAATGTATGTAATTCGAAGTATAATTTATTTCCTATAGTTAATCAAAATCAGATTGAATACTCAATGGAGGGACAAAATCCAGTTTCACTTAATTTATAATACGAAGTGTATTCAAAAAGTATCGCGAATTTTGAATTTTCACGGGTTACGTATATTCGAATTTCGATTTTTTTGTGGCGTTATGTTG
>JAOTAV010047416.1:0-16836 GCA_026546445.1 Cyclargus thomasi
TAGTATCGTTTGTAGGTAAAGTAAATTGAAAAAAAGGTAGATTTTATTCAAAGCGGGTTCCAGCGTGACGGAGCTACAGAAGACGGGTACAACTTTTCTCTGAGTTTGTTTAAACAAATTTGAACATTTTCTTTCTATTATTTTTGGCAATTACATTCGTATTTTCTCTAATATAATTTATGTTAAAATATACTTTATTCGCGCAAAACATTAAAATACTATTTACTTTCTGTTTCATTCCATCGTGTACCGCTGGTAGGTTTCAGCGCTGTTCCTTACCCAGTAAGATCTATTTATGAGAGTCATAAACACCCATGGCATTATCACATTCTGTTATCACCTCATATTGGATAAATGTAGGTATATATTCCAATTCTTGCTGACGACTGTTCGTAGAAAATAATCAATAATTAAAATATTAATCGATGCTAAATTCGATTAAATATTATAGAAATATTGTAACGCTTCAATCAACCATAATGTTTAACACGTAATATAATCATCACAATAATTCTAGTCTAGCGTTATCAACATGCGCATTAAATTTTTCAGAGCTTTTAAGAAACTAAATTGTTTCGTTCAAGTTCCTCATTCAACATTTACTCTGAAAACCTCGTATTGTTAGACATAATATTGTAGCAAAATCTGTTTTAAAACTTAATTAAAAATTAATTTATTGTTATCCAAAAATTATACATATTCTAATTTAACATATCGTGTATTATTTTGCTCAAACATTTTAATACTTTTAACATTAATTTATTTATTTTTATATATGTAATAATAAGTTACCTATGTTGTTAAAGATTGTGATTTGTCAATTTCTTCAATATTTTTCAACTTTGGCATCCCTTTAGTAATTATTCTTATGAATATTATCTTTACATATTATAATAAAACAGTTAAGTTGAGTGTCTGTACATTTAATATTTTTAAAAATGATTATTGTGGGGGTGGTAAGTAACAGTAATACAACACACATCGATAAAAAAGTTGTCTGTTTATCTGTTTGTCTGTTTCTACGCGCTAATCTCAGGAACTACGGGACGGATTTGAATAAATCTTTTTTTGTTTAATAACTATTAGGTCTGGGCAACATATAGGATACTTTTTATCTCGAGACAATGCACGGTTCCCGCGTGATATACAAACGAGTAATAAATATTCTTAGATTTTTAGTATTGGAAACTTTTGCCGTGGGAGAGCCACGCTTTGGCCCGAATGGGCCGGCTCGACCGGAGTGATACCACGGCCTCACAGAAAACTGGCGTGTGGAGTTCTGCTGTGTTTCGTTCAGTGAGTTTACCGGGGGCCCAACTTCCCTAATCCCCTTAACCTTATTCCCATTCCATAACCCCTCATAAAGGCCGGCAACGCACTTGTGACTCTTCGGATGTCACGAGTGTCCATGGGTAACGGCAGTTGCTTTCCATCAGGTAACCCGTCTGCTCGCTTGCCCCCTAAATATCGTAAAAAAAAAACTTTTGGTAACTAATAAATACAAACTATAAGGGCATGCGTCATTGTTAAAATACTCTGTTGTCGGTAAGTTGTAAGTGAAATGTAAGTTACTCCTACTACATTACAATAGTTTTGTTGTAAGTTAGTCGATAACCTCTACCACAGATGCCTATTAGTCAAAACCAGAAACCCGTTCAGCCGTTTTTGAGAAATCAAAATCAAAAATCAAAATCTTTTTATTCAAAATAAGTACCTTAGTACACTTTCTCAACGTCGAGAATACGAAGCCTACCACCGGTTCGGGAACTAACCCGGCGAGAAGAACCGGCGTAAGAAAACAACAAACACACAGACACAATGCAAGAAAGTCGCCGGTATCCTAAATATGTATCATGAGTAATTTCCTTGGCGCCATTATCTGGTGTATATAATTATGCACTTGATTCATACATCTCTCATTAATATTCCCGATCGATAAGGCATACTAATATGTATTTAACATATTGTTATGCCATTTAAAATATACGGTAGGTTCAATAGCCTCTCCTACTTGGATGATTAAGAAAATCGGACCTCAAAGTCACACGCGTAGCGATTACCAGATCTCTTTAGTGCGGCGAGGGGTGCGTGGGGCGGGTACGCATGAAAACACGCTGTTGGTAAATTGGTAATCTGACATGTGGTGGTCGATGGACGATGGTACGTTATAAGTAGATTTTGAACATTACTGATAGATATTGTACACTTTTATATGCCCTTAATGCACCGTTTATTTGTTTTTTTTTATAATTTTTAGATGGGCAAGCGAGCGGACGGGTGACCTGATCGAAAGCAACCGCCGTCGCCTATGGACACTTGCGACAACTTAAGAGTCGCAAGTGCTTTACCGGTCTTTATGAGAGAATAGGGATAGGGGATTAGGGAAGTTGGGCCAACTCACTCAATGAACGAAACACAGCACAACGCCGTTTCACGCCAGTTTTCTGTGAGGCCGTGGTATCACTCCAGTCAAGCCGGTCCATTCGTGCCGACTGCCGAAGCATGGCTCTCCCACGACACGTTATTACAGCTGGTTCACAAGAGGTAAACCGCACCTTAGTTACGATCGTGGCACGGCGGGTTAGGGTTACCATGTTTACCGTCTATTTGGGTCAAGCAAACTTAAATTAGTGCGCTGTCTTTAGCTTTAATATTTTTAATAACCCCTGTCGATGCTTACGCTACACTATATTTTGAAGACGATTTAAAGAAAAAATTGAGACTAAAAATATTAAGTTCAAAATAATTTCAATGTAAATTAACCTTGATGTCCAGATGGAGGCCACTTTTAGTCTGAAATAGCTACAGGTCATTGAATTGAATAAGCAACGATATTAATTTCGTTAGAACGCTAGTCAATATTGTTAAATTTAAGGCCTAGTTCTCGTAAATTCTATTGTGATTCTACTTATAATCTTGACAACAATTTCCAAGTCTATTTAATTGACAAAGAAATTTCAATCACGCGCGAACGTGAATCTCTGCACTAACCAACTAAAAATATAGGGTGTAACTAAAATATGTTATTGTATTTTTTGGTCCTTATGTCTAATTTTTTCGTTATATGTATGAGCGATTGACCCATATATAAGAAGAATAGGAAATATATAAGAAGAATAGAAAATATATAAGAAGAATAAATTACAATGTAAGCAAAATAAAAAGTTA
Source organism: Cyclargus thomasi (assembly GCA_026546445.1). Taxonomy (NCBI): domain Eukaryota; kingdom Metazoa; phylum Arthropoda; class Insecta; order Lepidoptera; family Lycaenidae; genus Cyclargus; species Cyclargus thomasi. The sequence continues at coordinate 3,169 of JAOTAV010047416.1, forward strand.
ACAATTCTAATTTAGTATATCCAATTATGGCATTTTAAACGCTAGCTAAACCTTTTTACATTTTCATTTTGTCTGTCTTCAAAGTATTCTTTATTTGAGTAATAACATTTATCCAAAACCCATGAAAACCATTTTTAAATAATTGTTCAAAATAAATAATTTAAAAATGGTTGTAATTTAAAAAAACAAGTCACAGTTAATAAATAATTGTAATATCAACTATCTCTTGTTTTAACAAGTATTTTTAGTTAACTGAATTACAAATAAATTTTGAATCTCCGTAACGTAATTTTTCTACTTTTATTAAAATTTCGAAGTAAAAATAAAGATTTTTGTCAATACAATAAGCTGCGGCGTGGCGGTTATAATGCGGTGCGTACGGTGCGGGGACTTGCAAGGTGTTACATCATTTTATTATGCAAACAAGCTCTATGTATAACCGTCTTTTTTTTTGGAATCGGTTAATGTGGCGCGAACGGCGCGCGCGGTGCGTAAGATATTGAAAATTTACAATCCTTTTTACTACAGAATAGGAATCATATTACAGAATGTACACTTTATACAAACGGCCACAAAACTGTCAAACCTACGCGCCTCAATCTCAGTAGAATCTCGGTAGAGCTACAGTCGCGAGTGATACATAGTGACGAGCGTGTGCTTTTGAAATATTATGGAAAATTATAATAAGCGTAAAAATTATAACGTGTATTGTGCTGTTTATGGTTGCCTAAAAGTGTTAACATTAAGAAATTCCGTTTCCGTTTCCGTTTTCCGAACCTATTAAAGTTTGTACTTATAGATTATAATAAAATAACAAATTCAAGACGAAAACATGCATGCGTAAAATTCGTATTATTGAGAGAATTATTATTTATATAATAGGACGATTATTTATTTTTGATATGCCAGAAAAACAAATTTCAGATCAATCACACAACGGCAAGAGAGTAAATTTTGATTATCTTAATTTGTATATATATTTATACCACCAAATAAATGACCAAACGAAAGAAACTAAATAAAACCGTTTAAATATAATATAATACGTATTAGAATAATTACAGAACCTGAAAGATGTTCGGTAGGCAGATTTTAAAACATTAGGTATCCATTTTCGTTCGGGTAACTAAAGTACTACCAAGAGGCAGCCCTATCACATGTCAAAAGCCGGCAAGCGCGGCTGTCAGTATCTATTTCAAACACATGTCGGGAGTGCACTTACTGTATCATACCTTTAGTGTGCCTCTAGTGATTAGCATGGTGTATATATTATGCGTACGCGTGAAGGTGACTGTTGCACTAAAAGATACAGAACACATCAGTAACCCGACTTGCGGCGCTGAGACTCTGCGTTGTTTTGCATTTTAAGGCGCGCTTAGGGTTACCAGATGAAAAAATCCTGAGATTATTTTGCAGATAATTTTTTTGGAAGGCACATAATTTTTGTTTTCATATTGTACTTGTTGTTTTTCTGAGATTTGCAAAGTCCGGCCTGAAAAAAAAATCGGAGATCTCAGGGCAAATCCTGAAGCTCTTTTTTAATACTGAAGTCGGCCTATTAGTTCGTTGCGTCTATTGTGGTTATACGCAGACGCACACTAACACATTATCGGATACGACGAGTGACGCACTCGTGATACAAATGACGATAACGAATCCTGTCACCGCCACTGCCTCCTACAATTCTCTTATATCCTATCAGAAAAGTTGATTCATAGCCAGATTATGGACGTAAGTAATTTGGTAGCTTTATGGCGTACTTTGTACCTAACTGGCCAAAAACCTAGAACTCTCTCAAATGAAGGGGGATAAAATTTAAGGTATTGTCGATGGAGAAAAATTGTTTAATGATTTGATTAAAAAACTTACATATGCGTCGTTAACATAACAGAAAATTTAAAATCTGCCTTTTTTATTCTGCCTTCAGTACAAAAAATGCTTGTTCTTAGATAAATATTATAGAGTCTATATAAGAGTAAACCTTTTTCGAAGTTTAACAGTCGTGGGTGGGGTCCGTTTTCTTTACCTTCAAAGCTCTACCGTTTCTAAGTACTTGAGCTCAGAAGTTTTAGTTAGCAAAATATAATAATTGAGCTCTAAGTTGACAACTAATTTGACGATCTGTGTGGCGCAGTGGTTAAAAGTTTTCTAATGTTCCTGGGTCATGGATGTGTATTAAGTATGTGTATTATACAATAAACAACTAACTAAACAACAATAAAAAACTTAAATATGTTTATAGTATAAAAGTATTAAATATACTAGCACGGGGCAAGATTGACCTGGTGTGAAGGGTCCATAGATATTATTAAAAAAAAAAATCAAAATATACTCACTCGTTTGGAACACAGTCCAATATACAGGTGCCATTTTCGTCACACGTTTTGCAGTTCCTTGGGCACGCCGTGATGCATCTCCCACTCGCGTTCATTACAAACCCCTCGTTACAGGAACAAGTATTCGGAGCTGAGCAGTAGCCGTTTATACACTCTGTTGTACATACTGGCTGACACGCGCTTCCATTTCTCGTATAACCCTCTTCACATAAACATTCATTGTCACTTATTCTTCCATTAAAACATGCTACGCATTCGCCGTTGAATTTCACGAAGCCTTCTAAACATTCGCACGTGTTCGGTGCTATACATTTGGCGTTAGCGCATGCACAGATCGGTTCGCATGAGCCATTTACTGATTTGTAGCCGGCATCACATGTGCACAGGTTTGGTGCTGTGCATGATCCGTTGACACATCTCTCGCAAGTCGGGACGCACTCCAAATGCTTATTAGCCGCGTACCCCTGATCGCAATCGTGACAGTGGGTTGCATTGAAGGGTGTGAAGTTTTCGTGACACTGGCACGTTCCGTTGCGGCAGTCGGCATTGACGCAGGTAGGGTTACAGTCGGGCATGACGCAGGTGTTCTTGTGGTCGGGGTGGTGGGTCAGTGGGGGGTCACACTGGCACACCTCGGGGCCGGTGCAGCGTCCGCCGACGCAGCCGGTGCTACATAGCGGGGTGCAGGAGTTCCCGTTGTACTCCCACCCTTTACAGCACACATTGTTCTTCCGTGATACTATGTAATTCTGTAAAATAAATCGAAAATATTCTCAAGTCTTAAAGCAATAACTTATTTAAATATAGAAATACAATAAGAAAATGTTGGTTTACAATTAGCGCGGCTTTAGGACTTTCCCTATCGTAGAGCCTTAAATGGTCCCGGGGATAAAGCTTCACCCTAGTTTCGGTCATTCGCAGTCTTTTGGGGAAATTCCGAGGGACAATAATGGCCATCAAATTTTCTGCCCCAGAGAATGTAGTAGAGAGACAAAGCCGTATTTGTGGGCGATTGTTACTGACACATTTGATGTTATAGTCTTAAGATATCCGAACTATACTTAACAAGTATGCTTGCTAATATAATATTGCTAATATAATATATGCTTACATTTTAAGTATTCCTAGTGTATTATACCATTCTGATATATGTATAGCCAAGTATAGCTGCATTGTAAAGTTGTAGTGAAAACGCGACTTACCTCTTTCTTGGTCCGTCTAACAACACACTTTTTCTTGCCACACATTTTGCTGATTGATACATTATAAGTTTTAAGGCGGCTTTTTCGTTCGCTAAAATTGTAGAAAAAATATTTAGCTATATCGATAATTATTGTAAGTAGAAAATTTGAGTATCACATTAACATTTAAAGGGGCCAGTTTGATTGCAGTAGAGGGGAAGTCTAATTAATACTGGTATACTGATATGTCACTTATACTACAGAATTACTTGTTAAAATCTAAGCCTAGCCTCAGCTAACATAGCCGTAGAGTAGAACTTATAAAAGTTCGGCTAAACGCTAGAACATGCGATGATAGGTATTACGATATTTGGATAACTTTTCTTACCTGCTTTTTACAACACAAACGCCTACGTCTCCCGCTCTCAAACTCTCCACGTAAATCAATTCGCACATCACTATCAAAACTAAAAAAAAATATAAATTCATTTTCTTATTTTAAATTTTGCACAGGACACCACCATTTCACAATGTACAGAGTGTTGGAATAACGATCACTATTCACGAGGCGTGCATCCCTTTAACAGCACCATTTGGAATATAATCTTTAGGACCTTATCATATGAACTCAATTTTGATAAATCGCGTGGGTGGATGACCCGCTTCGACTCCTTTGTATGTTGGAATTGAATTTTATTATTTATTCTATGTACCATTGGACTATAGAGCTATTATGGTGGTATATAAAGAGTAGACAGGTATGTTCGTTCCTTTCTCTCTATTCCAACATCCGAAATATGATTTTTAATACTTCATGAAAATAAATCTTTTTTGGCAGTTGAAAGAATTGAGAGTAAAATAGGCTATTTTTCGTCCTGAAAAAACATCATGTTCCCAAAATATTTGATTTTTACCTTAAATGTCAGATTAACGTTAACAAAATGTCCTATAAAACGTATAAGAGCCGATCCACATGGTGCGTTGCGTCAGCGCTGCCGTAGCCTTGTTTTACATACAAATAGCCAAGGTGTTCCAATGACGCTGCGTTGTCGCAACGCGCACAAAACATGACGGACAGCAACCCCCGAGACGTAGCGGGAGGGATAGGATCATTAAGAGTAATATATATTATACTCTTTATCCCATTTCCAGTATATGTTTGTGATATACTTTTCGGAAAAAATTAAGAGTTTTAGGTTAGGGCTTTCGCATAGAAATTTGAGTCTACGTCTAGATGTGTTTAAAAATAAATATTAATAATATTATCGATGATAATATTACAAGATAATTTTGTACCACTAACGGCATCTATGAGTTAATATGAAAAACTCTAAAGATAAACTAAACAAACTGAGTATACATATGTATGCAGAATCTTTAAATTGTATTTAAATAAAAAATATGTCACGGTCACATAATATATATTTTGATAAACTCAATGTTACAGCTTTAAAAAAAAAAACGAGTCCTCATAAAGCTGCGCTTTTTATAAGTTTTATCTATTTTGCCGCTGTTTTTGGCGGTGCGATCAGCGATGCAGCAACGCGATTCTGTTTCTGCCCTTAGACATGTCGTGTTACGCATAGTGCTGTCTCAACCATGCTAATTAACACGGTACACCAACGGATTCGACAGACGTTGTAATGCCGGTCTTGGTTTTTGCATCTAAAAAAATAACCATCAAACACACACACACTAACACAAAAATTATATACCTATTAAGATTAAGCCGTTACAATAAGCTTCTGAAAATAGGTGTAACTTTAACATGTTCAATATCTTTTAAACTATAGCAAGGATAAGGATGAGGCTAGAATTGAAGAATAAAACATTAATAATATAAAAGGCTAAAATAATAACAATGTTTTGTACGGATGTTATTGAAAAGATAAGCGACAAATCCAAAAATTATGTTAAATTCATTTATATTTTGCTTTAAGTCAATAAACACAAAGCACATTATCCAGTACTTGGTTAATTTATTTCGTGGGTAACATTATATATAATAATATGTACATCCTGTATGTATGAAACAAGTCCAAGGGATAAGCGAGGCCAGTTATCAAGCGGACAACTAGTGTCAGTGAGCTGTCAAGCTAGTTTACAAAATAAATCTTTAGCTTCAGTATATTTATACTTCCATCCATACAAATAAATACAAAAGTGTGTCTGTCTGTCTGTTACTTCTTCACGCTAAAACCGCCGAACCGATTTTGCTCTTATTTGGTGTAGAGATATTTTGAGTCCCGATAAAGGACCGAGAACACTTTTATCCTGGTAAAATGTACGGTTCCCTTACGACAAACGAGTGTAAGTTCAGTGGAATTCCGAGCGTCATTAAGTTCTTCAATAATAATCAATACTTAATATTATAAATGCGAAAGTGTGTCTATATGTTTATCTGCATGTCTTCCTGTTGCCTTTTCACGGCCAAACCGCTGAAAAGATTTTTCTGAAATTTGGTATGGAGGTACTTTGAGCAACGACGAAGGACATGGGATACTTTTATCCTGATAAAATGCACGGTTTCGTCACGTTAAACGAATTTTGGCGGAAAGGAATTTAGAACGCCATTTAGTTCCTTTACATTAAGTATTTCTCATTAGCGAAACAAGTTTTATAAACAATATATACTTAACGGTCACAAATTAACACGGCTTATATTTACCCGGCTGCGCCAGAAGGGTTATGGTTTTCAAGAATATGTATATATAAATGTATATATAATTGTCTGGCACGCTCTGCAGCCCAAACGGCATGATGGATTTTAACGTATGAGGTATTGTTAGACTCGTCTTGATAGCATAAGTGACACTGGGTATATTAAATATTAAAAATCAAAATGGCGGATTTTGAAGTAAAAATTAATGTGTAAAAATAAAAATTAACCAAAAATATTTTCCACCCATTTAGTTCGGGTACGGTCTTGATACCCTATGATTGATAATGTAGGGTTTTAAATAGCATTCTAGAAATAATAAAAACTCGATGTTTAAATTGCAATGGTATTGTTTAAATATGAACAAAAGATACTGCCATTACGAGTCTTAAAAATTAAGAGCTTTTTGTTAATTAAATTAACAAATAGTTAAAAATAGTTAACAAACAATTTAAAAAATTTTGTTAATTAAATTAACTATTTGTTAATTTTAGGCCAGCCGGCTGGCCTAAAATGGAACTGGGCAGGCCACGTTACCCGGATGCACCCGGACAGATGGGCGCGTCTAGTGACGGAGTAGCTACCGACTGGTCGCCGAAACAGGAGCAGACCCAAAAAAAGGTGGCGCGACGAACTAGACGTTGCAGACAAAGAATGGCTAAATACAGCGAAGGATAGAGAAGTCTGGAAGAAAAGAGAAAATTCCCCCTCTTTTCTTGCAGCAGTGGGACACTAACGGCTGTTAATAATTTGCTAATTGTTGACAGCAACTTCGTTGCATATTTGTTGCAATTCCTTTATGGTACATAATAACGAAAATGTTGACCAGGACTATAATACATTACTTTTCATTGCGCATTTCGTACTTGCATTTGAAATTACAATCAACTTCAAAGTTGTAAACTAAAACAATACCATAATATTATCCGTATAAATTATGAAATTTATTATTAAGTTTTCATTATAAACCTTTTTATGCCGGTAGGTATAATTGTTAGTAATAAACGTATAATATAAAACTAGTTATTACTGCTAAAAAAACAGAGTTCAGCATGGGATGATTTGCCTACCGTCTCTCTCTGGGTATATTTTTGAACAGTTAAAAAGATTTATTCCCTAGCGAGTCAATTGGATTTTTTGGTCCAGTAAACATTGTTATTATATGGCACTATTCCAAACTTCGAATTGCATAAAGTGCTACTTTAAAAAGATTCTTTATTTGAAAGACATGAGAGAAGGGCCAAGACGTTCAGAGAATATTTAGAGGTACTTTTTCTGGTTATGCATTATGTTATACCTTTGTACCATGAGAAGATGCAAGTCAAGATATAAAAGCCTTTTTACATGTTAAGTCTGCTACCGCGATAGCCAATACAGAACCGATAAATAAGTTATAGGTAATTAGGACGCGGGTGTTCTCCTTTATTGTGAGAATAGCAGCACTGAAAGAGTTACTTTTTTCATAACTTTTATATCGGCAAATTTTTAACTTACAAATCACTAAATAGGCTCTTTCACCGCCGCTACTGTTATAGTGAACATGGAATACCATATGCACGCCATTGAGTATTCTCATTTTTCATTCACCATCCATGTAGACGACGGACAATCATTCTAGACCAAAATATACTTACATAACTATTAAAACAATAATTACTCCTCGTAATATTAAATTAGTCATATTGAAATTAAACAATGATATTTCTTAGTAGGATTTTTTAATTCTTAGTAGGGCAACACTATCATAAGGCACTTATATTACTTAATCATCAAAACAAAGGAAAAGTTAATCATTCAAACAAAGCGATCCCTTCTCTCTTCACGCGTGTAAAGTATAGTAAATAAATAAGATTCCTCATCGATGTCTTAATAGCGCATGTCTCACAAACCACCAATGTTATTTGGAATATGAAACACTATAAAAACACACCCTTTGCACCCGATGATAGGTGACATAACGGGGTGCAGGAGATCATCTTATAGTGGTGGCTTAACTTCAGACAGGTTGACGATCGGCTACCGTCGGGAATCGTCGGGCGCGCTCGAGAAGCCTCCGTAAATTTCTACGGGACGTATTCTAAGGTTTGAAAAGGGTAAATGGAACAGGACCTGACCTCCAGAGAGGTCAAGTTATAAGTAACTAGAGCAGGTTAGTTAATTAGAAAATATTTAGTGTTATTGAAGAGATTTACTTTAAAACTACCGATATAAGAGAGGATTGTTACTTAAGTATATTTCTTATTTTACTCTGTTACTTAAGTTTGTTACTTTAGTTTAACTAAATGAAAATCTGAATAATATATAAATGAAAATCTGAATAATATATTAAACTCAAAGGTGACTGGCTGATAAAGCATAGCCCAAACCTCTATATGAACCTAGTTGAAATTTGGCATGCAGATGTTTAAACGTAGGCACCCTGTATCATACAGGGTGAAATGAAACAGAGTATTTGATTAATCATTAGCACTTAATTTGCATTCAAAAATGATCAGATTCAGAGTTTCTGCTTAACTATTTGCCTAGATATAAAAATTAGCAGAAAACTAGTGAGCACCGGGCTTATATGGCTTCCTCTCACTCAACCCCCCTCCGCCATCGGCTTGGCTTGGCTGTGGTGGGGATGGCTCGCTGTGATTGGCCGCGACGCGGGATTTTGATAAATTCTACCCCCAAAGGAATAAAATAGGAAATGGAAGTTTTTAATGAAAACTGTTTAAAAGATAAAAAAACAAAAGCTAGTATTGATATAAACCCCAGAAATCATTTGTGCATTTAACATTAAATTTTATGTATGATTATAAATCAATGTAGTTCAGGGTCTAATGACAATGCTTAACGTCACTTCCATCGCAACCCATAAAGGTATATTTGACGAACACCTTTTGTTCCGTTTTCGAAGAGGTGACGCATCTCGAATAACACCTCATGCAATGTTTCCAAAGGAGGATATCGTAAAATCAAACCACAACATTTTGATATTTTGATTTGATAAGGATTGTTTGTCTACGGACGTCGTCGATATTATCGAATCGAATAATATATTTTTTTAATTGTTGTGTTGCTATTTACAGCAGACTATAAAGACTTCTTTCTGTGTGACATGAAAACATTCCGACCGGCTCGAACATCATATCAGCTTTTTGATATTATAAATTTTTATCCACTTTTTTGACAGTTTCTCCATACAACATCTGTCAAATAAAGTTGAGGACAGACTAAGCTAAAACGTAAGCGCTAAAATAGGCCCTTAGTCAAATAAAAGCTAGTGTATACAGCTGAACTTACGGTCTCCTAATTTCTCATTTCGAGAAGTCGATTCCAAACTTCCTATCATCTGAGAGTCCGTGCCTGTGTCGTAGGGTTGGCGGCTACGCGCAGACGCGGGGTATCAATACGACACCGCCCGAGCCGCGGTCTCATCGCGGGCCACCCCTAACTAAATCTCCAATTTTATACTTCACATGTCACTATACTGTGTGTAGTCCGTGCTGTGATAGTGCATCAGGCCTATGTTGTGATAAATATCAATTGGTCCACAAGTTCATTGATCCGAACTGTCATGAGCGACCGGCTTGCGTAACTTCGGGGATCGGGTGAGTAAATAGTATATCATATAATTTAACATTTTTTTTTCACCAAACACATAAATAAGACAACAGGGAACAATCGAAGAAAATCGGACGAAAACACGATAGGTGTCAAAAATTTTCAGGTGTTTGTTTATACTCAAAGTTATACAATTTTCGAAACCGTTGCCCTTTAAACACATGACCCGAAACACATTAAAGGCCATGGACCTCGGCCGCGCCATAAATTCCGCCATTTATCTCATTAACGTCATCCCGAAGTTTTAATAACATTTGGCTCGGGCCAAACTTCGCACACCTGAATTTTCCCGTGCAATTCGCGTATAAAAAGGTTTAAAAATCTCCATAACCGTGCCAAAAGCTTGACTTTGGCGATATTAGCTCCATCATACACAAAAGTTACTTGTCACGCTGTTGGTCCACGATAGACCCTAAACTACCAAACAGATTTAAAAGATTTACAAACTATGGGGCAATTAGCATCTTTATCTAAATTTCACAGTTAAATCACAGTATCATTTCTTTAAACGGGCATCTTTTTTTAAACGGGCTTTGGCCCACCACTATATCCTGTGTCTTTTTTTTAAACAAAAAAATAATGGTAATATGTAATAATGTACTACCAGTTAATAATCAAAATAGATTAAAGTATGTTAGGTACCATTTTAAATTTAATCCAAAGCATAGTTCGCATAACTTTTTTACTTCATTCAGTGCCCTACATCACGTACCTGACTCCATAAAATCGATGATGAAATTACATCGCTGGCTGTTCAGCTAAAGTATAATACAGGGTTACACGTTCACCGTCAGTGTATTTAATTATAACGTAAACTTTGGCTTCCTAAAAGTATACCAAGTATGCCAATATCACGCGAAGTTATGAGTGTCCATGGGTGATGACAGTTACTTTCAATGTGGTGACCAATATGCTGGTTTGCCCTGCACGAGGCAAGATTCGTGTGTACTGAAATATCCGATGTGATGATCAACCTTCTGCCATGCTGATAAGCTAGAAACGCCACATTTCGAATTTGCATGGAGCATTCGTTCAAAAATATTCGTGTATGAGCCGACCCGCGTAGCTGCGTCCGGATATTCACTGACAAGACCTTCTTCCCTTTACGTTTGACTTATTTAAAAAAAACAGCATCAAATTCAGTGATTTGCTTTAAAAGACCTACACAGGAATATATAGGAAAGTGTTTTTATTTTATGCATGTCATGTAATGGAAATACTAACTTTGCCACGCCCGCTTTTGTTAAAGGAAGTTAATGTTAAAGGAAGGATATCCTTATCATTTAGAGGTAAAAAAATAGATGTTCAATTGTTTGTCATTCGGCTGAGATATATTTTACGCTCAAGAAACTTCGACACCGCGATTCAGAGCCTCGGTAGCCCCTAAAATGTAATAATATTATTTATAAATATTTTAATATTTATAAAGAAGAAATAAATATTTTAATTTGCTTATTTTATACAATGATTTACAATCAACAAACATATTTCTACGTGAATTAGGAGAGGCAAATTAACATTTTAACATGATCGAATTTCAAAATCAACATTTTGAAATTCTACCCCTAAGAGGGTGAAAAGGGGGCTAAAGTTTCTATAAATTTTTCTACGAAAGTTCATAATTTCTTAAGTTGGGGACAACTCAATATAAAGGTCTTCTTCGACATGACATGCTCGTTTCAAACTTTTTTTTTGTGATATTAAGGGGCCAAACGAGCAGATGGGCTACCTGATGGAAAGCAACTGCCGTCGCCCATGGACACTGGCGAGCTCCGAAGAATCGCATGTGAGTTGCCGGCCTTTATAAAGGAATAGGGAATGGGAATAGTGATAGGGGGATTAGACAAAGTGAGCCACCGGTAAACTTACTGAACGAAACAGCACAACGCCGTATCACGCCAGTTTTCTAAAGGGAATGGTATCACTCCGGTCGCATGAAGAAAAAGCATAGCTCTCCCACGGCAACCTTTTTAAAATGTGCTATCATTCTTCTTAATCTCATTACTTATCATGTTTATCATAACATTATATTGTTAGAGTAGAGTATTTTTTTTAATTTTGTGCGAGCTTTAAAATTTAAAACTACGTAACATGTTTTGGTGCGTCTAAAACAGATACCAGAATTGCAAAACCAGCAGTTATACATAAATTATGTTTAGGGCCTATTGCATCACTTTCGAAAAATCGTCGGATAGATCGCTATTTATTTGGCTGATTCTTCATACGTCACCTGTCATATATGCTGTGGATAGCCAATACGGCACTTATCAGGATGTAGTGGAACAGGTGTTTAGTTACTTCTCTTTTTAACTATCAGATATACTAGCTTATTATTAACAAGTTCATGCCCGCAACTTCGTTGCGCAAAAGTTGGTATATCACGCGAGAATCGTACATTTTTCCGGGATAAAAAGTACCCTATATGTTGCCTAGACCTAATAACTATTAAACAAAAAAAGATTTATTACAATCCGCCCCGAGATTAGCGCGTACAAACAGATAAACAGTTAACTTTTTTCTTGACGATATGTGTTATATTACTGTTCGTTAGCAAATTAATAATTTTGTAAGAATATTAAATGTACAGACACTGCAGTTTTACTGTTTTATTATATGTATTGTTTTTAGCAAAGGACAATGGGGGCTTCGTACCCAGCCAATTCAGCACTGTAGGCGCCACCCATATTAAATTGCCCAGTGTGCTTTATAGCAATAGAAGTTAAAATAAAAATAGAACAGCAATTACTGATAGTAAGTAGAGCACTTACTATCAGTAACGAACTTTTTATTGTCATTAAGATCTGAATCGGGTACTTATTCTCATAAGCCTGCGGATTATTGTATTATCAGCTGGGTCATTTGGCAACTAACTTGGTTTTATTTAGAACCTCTTTTCTGCAATTAAATCCAACATAAAAGCAGATTATTTTCAGTCAAGATAGTACTACGTTAATAAATAGTATTCTGAGACATATCAAAAATGTGGGGTTTTGACCTACTATAGTATAGTTTTAGAATTCGTTGTAATGAAGTGGCTCCTTAATTGATCCGCCCCACAAGAGATCGTCCGTAAAGTACGTCAAACGGATTTCATGATTTTTAGACCGCTCCCCCCTTGTATCTAAAAATTTAAACCACCCGCCCTAATATTTCAAATTTCGAGATTAAAGTCATTTGAAACGTGTCTCGAAACTATGAACCCACTATTCCCCCTGCAACACCATGTCACACTTCGTCTATGTCTTAGTTTTTTGGTAATTTTTTTCCAAAAAACTATTTAAATTATTTCGGCCCTATAAAATGCAACTTTATGATCTAGGCTGTAAGTTTTGCCTAGGAGAAACTGCTTCCAGCAGTGAGACCGCCATTTCTGACTCTTCTCATCCTGCATCCCATTACTTGTCGCCAGGATAGACAGCGGTATCCGACCACGAAAACCCTTTGATGTTGGCCGTGTTCGGTAACGTTTTTTGACGCATGCGCTGTGAAATTTTATACTGCGTAGACTACTATTTTTTGTGACGTTGTCATGACATGACGTTTAAGAGAATTTGCGCGCACATGCACTCATGCAAAAACGCTACCGAACACGGCCATGATCTCAGGGAGCCCGAGAGACATGCTAAAGCTACCTTGGGACCCTCAACGTAATAGTAGAAAGTAGCAGTATCAAATAATGTACACTTTAATAAGATGCACAGATCTCTTAAAAATGGAATAAAATAATGACACCAAAACTATCTGACACAAAACAATTTAAATCAAAATCAAGTGTAGTGAAAAATAAAACTTAACTTAATGAGTTAAAGCTCACAATCGTACAAAAGTTAAAATCGCGGTCTCAGAGCGACTAGGAGCGGAATAGCGCTTAAGCGCTTTTGTC
>JAOTAV010047427.1:0-16831 GCA_026546445.1 Cyclargus thomasi
GTTATTGAAAAACGATGTAGTCCAATCAGTTTTTTGATAAAATTGAAAACAACAAAGTTACAAGCCTTTAAATTAGGCAGTTAGAAAGAAAAATCCGATATGGATTGTAACGTCAAAGTGCATAAGCTGCATACAAAGTTCATACTAAATTACGTTTTAAGAGAAAGGGATGGGTAGAAAATCGCTAATATGTTACTTATTTCTCAACATAATTCAGAGATTTTTTGTGATTCTGTATATCTTTTAGCCCACTATCAGAATAAATTGCATTCAATACATTTTGTTTTACACGCATCTTCCCTATTGACAAAAATTGGATAAAAGAAAGTTAGGAACTTAATCAAAAAACTGTTCATAAGTTGACAATACAGGTATTAAAAACAGATATTCGAAAGCGATGTGGGGAAAACATTAGTCATAATAAGCGGCCTAACTTCGCGCATCTGGCGATAAATTGCAATAAAACTTGAAAAGGAAAACATATTTTTATCAATACTATTGTTTGTGAAACTCATAAGAGGTTATACGTAGGAAAACGAAAAAGAATTTTACGTGCATGTGATTTGCAAAGCTTATGTAAATACGTTCATACTTCTACACAAATATAATAAAATATACAAAAGTGTATTTTATTTGTGTGTCACCTTTTTAATCTCTTACCGATTTTGCTCAAATTTAGTATGGATTTTGTTTAAGTCCTGGGGAAAGACATAGGTTACTTTTTACCCTGCAAAAATGTACAGATTGCGCGATAAACGAATTTTGGAGTAAGGGAGTTGCGGCCATTATTTTTTAGGTATTTAGCAAAATTGAGTTGGCAAGTTTAATTAAATGTACCTCTATAGTTATAACAAATTAAAAAAAAAAAACATTGAATTTAATATTTAGGAAAGTACTCATGCAGTAGAATGAAACTTTTTTTAGCACTATCGAGAAACGAAAGTCTAAAGAGTAGGTTACTTGGTAATACGTAACCCTAAATGCGCAAACTCGATTTTTGCCAATTTTTTACTTTTTTTTAATTAACTTTTTTATAAATAAGGATGTATTTTAAAAGATAATAAATTTATTTAAATCATGTAGAATAAACTTTGTTTTTACTTTACACATTTGAAACAAATATCAAAACGTTCGTATTTTATTATTATTTACCGGACAGTCTAATGATGTTTCATTAAACGTATTTATTTATATCCATTTCAGGTCCTTTTGAAGTATTTAATATATTCATTACAGGAATTACCGCCCTGTGATGCTATTATTTTGTTTGGACAGAATTTAATTATTTTACTATGACATCAAGTAGTAGATTTTATAAGGTATTTTGTTTTAATAAAATCTAGTCAATTCACTTTGTAAGATGATCTCAAAAGGATGTTTTTATTACGAAAGACAGTTGAAATGATAATAAAATGTTTGTGAAAATGGTTGTCCTTATTTTTAAGTTAATTTTATGAATCATAATATCATTTACTTGCTATGAATGTATAAAACATATGAATCTATAATACATTCATAGCAAATAAATGATATTATGATTAACTTATAAACTATTAAATAAATAATATTGTAACTTATTTGTAAAATATTTATAAAAAATAAATAAAAACAAAGCTACATAACTATTATAAGTCAAGGTTATAAATATTATACAGAAGCAGCCTGGTAAGCAGCCATTCTACTCCCAGGATGTGCTGTCGTTAGTAAAATCATCAACTTTATAGTAAGCTCTAGCACACAAACGTTCTTTTACAACTTTTTTAAACTTATTTATGGAAAGATTTTGGACGTTTTCTGGGATTTTATTGTAAAGGCGTAGTATATTGAAAGATTATGTACTAATTTATTTTAAAAAAATGTCAATTTTTTTTAAAACCCATACTTTATGAAGAATAATATATGATTCTTCTAGCTTCATAACACAAGAGTATATAGCACCAAATAGGTCATCTTCATACAAATGAACCGTGCACGGCTTGCATGTGTGCGCTCTGTAGTATTTTTGCGTCGCCGTCGCACACGTCATATACTAAGCTTTAAAACAGTGTATCAGTGTAGCTGAGGAGGTGAGAATGCTATTTTTGTAGTAACTCGAGCGTCGTGGAGACGTAGTACGTTTTGTAGATTAGAAAACGAAAACGAAAAAAATATTAAGGCATCGTACGGCCGCGACGTACAGAAGTGACATACGGCCGTGACATACAGGCGCGAGTTACGGACGCGACGTACGGCCGCGACGTACACTGAATGCACTAATGAGTGGTACAGGCTTGGGTACCCAACCCAAACTTACCGGTACCCAACTTTATTCAGGTTTTTATCGCAATTTTCACAATATTTTTTATAATTTGTCTTACCCGTTAAGCCACGGATGTTCTGAATTTTTTTCGAAAATCACTGTGCAAATAACTAAGTACTCTATATGTTCTAGTGATCTCATAAAAACTAAATTGAGCCGTTCAGAAAACAGTCTTCTTCGCTCGGGGCGTTTAAAGAAGCCATCGAACCAAGATCTAACTGACCAGCTATTTTTACTTCGTACTCTCTTAGCAAGGGCAAATGAGCGGGCAGGTCGTTTAATTGTAAGCGAACGCGTAAGACAAGTCTGACTTGCAAAGATTTTTATGAAGAAATTTAATCAATAAAATAAAAATAATTCGATGGCCATGAACAAGAAAATGCTTTTTTTCGAAAGTGGGAAAACCACTCCATACTAATATTATAAATGCGAAAGTGCGTTTGTTTTTAATTTCTTCACTTTTTAACAACGCGACCTTTGCCTTAATTGCCTTAATTTTGGCATTAACTTAGTTAAAAGTTCGAGAAGACATTATACAATTTGGTCCTGGAAAAACATTGTTACAAACCGACCAAGTGCGAGTTCTACCCGCGCACGAAGGGTTCCTTACCAGTAGAGGGCAAAAAATTGAGAGAACGTGATCAAAAGTTAAACAGCATAAACCAAAGGTGAAAACAACATATTATAACTTAGTACATAACACCGTAACTTAGTACAACTTACATCACAATGTAACGACATCTATTATAAAAAATATTATTATTATTAAAAAAAAACTTTACACGCTCTCATAGGCTGAATGTTGGATCCACGCAATATATTGTAACACCTCTTTGTACCGCATTTCATGCAATAAATATTATTATATTATAAAAGAAAGAAAATGGCAAGAACCGCGAACATTGTATGAGAGCCCCTCTTAAATTTATTTTGTTTTTAATATTTGTTATTATAGCGGCAACTGAAATACATATTCTGTGAAAATTTTAGCTCTTTAGCTATTACCGTTCTTAAAATACAGCCTGGAGATATACGACGAAACAGACGGACAGACATCGAAGTCTTTCTAATAGGGTTCCGTTTTTACCCTTTGGGTACGGAACCTTAATAATTGAAATGCTCTTTATTTGTACAAGTAATGCATTTTACGCAATTTTCCGATTGCCTGCAAGCAAAGCCTAAAAACTAAAGTAGTTTTGTTAAAAAAAGACCTAACAATAAATTATCTTTGACCTTTCGTCAATTGTACAGTTGGCTAGCGATAAAACTCATCAAACTAGCAAATATTTTGGCAAATCGTTATTCTATCAATATGCAGTGGCGGAGCGGGAGGGGGCGCATCACATAGGTCAGTGGGCACCCCGGTTCTTGGATCTGCTAATTAAAAATAACTGTCCCGTGTGTTGCCGACGGGGAAGCGGACATTTTGTTTTTTTTTTCGCTGATAAAGTTTGTTTATCGATTTTGTTTTGTAGGACGAAAGGATGCTAGCTTTATTTTTTGTGTTTTTCATTGTTATTATACAGTTTTGACAAATTATGAGGTCCTAAGTATTAATAAAAATATACGTATAATAACATTTTAATGTAAGCATTAGAGCGTCCGTAGCCTAGTGGGTAAGACCTTTCGTACACACTCTAGAGGCAGTATCAAACCCGGGTGGAGGCGTGTACCAATGAGACATATCTCAAGTACTTAATACAGCTGTTTATGTCCGTGGGAGAACCGTGCTTCGACACGAATGGGCCGGGTCGACCGGAGTGATACCATGGCCTCTAAAAAACGACGTTGTGCTGTGTTTCGTACCAAATCCATAGGGGATTCCCATTCCCTTGTAAAGGCCGGCAACGCACTTGCAACTCTTTGGACGTAGCGAGTGTCCATGGACAATGGCAGTTGCTTCCATCAGGTAGCCCGTCTGCTCGCTTGCTCCCGAAATATCATAAAAAAGCAAGAGTCCAAACTATATAATTTTAGATCTGTTACCCACTGTTCTTCCTCCATTCTTGCGTAATTGTAAATGTGTATTTATTTATTTATTTGCTCATAAAAATACATACATTAGCGAAAAAAAATATATGTTGGGAATAAATCAAAAGGACGGCCTTACCGCTTACAGCGGTTTCTTCCAGGCAACCCGTAACAATCATAACAAAAATTAAATAAAGTTTACCTTAATAAAATAAAAGGTCCATGAAATTATAAATATATTAAGTAACTTACGAAAAATAAAAATGATTGAAAAAAAAACAACTTTAATTTTACACAGATACATTAAGATAAAATAATAATAATAGTATAATACTTAAGGAAGAAAATTGTGTAATTATCTTTGCCCATAATCTTCATGATGATTATCATAAGAAAGAATTTATACTAAATTTTTAAAAAAAAACAAGCTCTTATTACTTCCAATAATACCAAACTTGATAGTTGTACGGAGTTAAACTCCTAAAATGTTATGACCTGGCTTCATCATAGTGAATGCACATCAGGACCGATCGAATCGAAGTCATTTTCTCTTCGAATTCGGAAGGGTACAGTTCGGACGAATCGGACGATTCGACGCAGGTAAGTGTTATATATTGAATTCCAAAATTAGTTTTCTTCGCCGTGTTCAGTTTTGATATGCGTTCACCATTATAATTATCACATCAGCTTTCTGACATCGTTATATTGAATTATTACTTAATTAAAATGTCCATGCAAAATTTTTGAATAATCCGAAGTCGATAAGAGCAAATTTTCCTTTGAAAATTTGACCAGTAAACTAATGAACGTGGCAAGTCAAGTTTAAAAGCTTGTAAAAAGGCATCGCAGAAAACTGGCATGAAAAAGCGTTGCACTGTGTTTCGTCCCGTGAGTGAGTTTGTCAACTTCCGTATACCTCATTCCTATCCCTATTCTCGTAGCCTGTTTCATCTTTAAAAAAGGCTGTCAACGCGCTGGTGTTACAAGTGTCTCTGGGCGACGTTATTCGCTTTACGAAAACATTAACGAATTACATTGTATTAACTGCTACCTAAAACATCTATATAAGTGTAAACATTAACGATTCCACCAGTTTACACGTAACCCTCGAAATTAGATGTCATCTCTGAAAATTAGATCGTTTCTGAAAAACGGCACTTTTTAATGACATTTAAATTAAACCTTTAGTGTTAATTTGAATGTAATACATATAAACTGGATTAGTTTATAAACTTGATTAGTTATCTTTATAATCGGTGTTGTAAAGTGCCTAAAACGAAACTTGTAACAGTTTTATTTTAGCTAGTTTTAGCCCCCAACTTCACTTCATTGAATTTTAATTCAAACCTGCGAATAATAAACACTATGGAAGAGTAACTCCGTCGAAAAGATGTTCCAGAAAGCTTGACTACTGTCAAGTTGTGAGACAACATATTTCAGTATTTTTTAATTAGGTGACCTTTAGCGGTATCGGGCTGACAAGTAGATAGATATCAATACAAAATTTAGAACGGTAATAATACGTTTCCTAACGTTTTATAATCCATTGATTTTTAAGATTATGAATTTTATATTCAATGCCTTTGTAGGTCCTACTAAAAACACTTGTGCTAAACCAGCTTCAAAAATTTTATAAGTCACAGTAAACAAGCTAGTTTTTTCATCAGAAAGGTTGCATGTTCATTGCTGGCCTTCAAATTAAGCGAGAATAAGCTCTCTTCTCGAGAGTTTGTATGTCGTATCGGCCCGGAAACACTGCCGGCGTTCATTCTAGACTTTCACTGGACGAGGCAGAAAGTTACGCGCACTGTAGAAGACTGCCACTTATGAAGATAATGTCGCCGGTAAATTTTTCGCATAGGTCCATGACGAAAAGTTGCAGGTGGTTTGATTCCGAACAATTGAAGGCATATGTGGAAGAAGCGGATAACTACCAATTCAAAATTAGACGTATTTTAAATAAATGAAGTTTTTTGGTCCGAAGAAATTATTTGTAAATAAAAAACATGTGAATTCTATGTGTAGATACGTTAGCCAGATGATGAAGTAGGTAATTTATAAGATTCGTTAAAAATTTAAGAGTAAAATGAATGATTGCTCTGATGTAAAAATGTTATCTGGTTCTTCCACCTATGTCTTTAATTCCTCTAAATACTCCGTGATTTAGCCTATTATAGAGTGTAGAGCGAGGCTACGTCTCGGGGCAAGTCGAAAGTCCAGCTTTAAACTCTTTTTGGAATTTTGAACGTAAGACGAAACAATACATGAACTTAACCAACGTGGTTGATAAGTTATGGTTAACAAACTAGCTATTACACACAACTTTGCTCGCGTGGAATTAGTACAATAATTCCATATTCCTGTTTATGCGACGGTAACATTTAAACGGAATTAAAGTTATTATCTTTATCAGCCCATAACTCTGTGTGCTAGACGGAAAAACATCTAAACAAACAAACTTTCACATTTTGTATTAGTGTTTAAGGTTTATAATTTTTAGGGTAGGAACAAGGTCTAATACTAATAGCCAGTCGGTACCCGTTACGAAGTTGCATGAAAACTTGTATATCACGCGGAAACCGTACATTTTCCTGGAATGAAAAGTCCTATATGTTACCTCGTCTAAATAGTTATCAAACGAAAAATTTACAAATCCGTGCAGTAGTTCTGGAGATTAGTGCGTAAAAACAGACAACTTTTTTTCTTCCACATTGGTTATTTTGTAAAAATATTAATGGATAGACACGCTATTTTTTTTCTTTTGATTTATTGTTTGTATAGATAAAATTTTGATTTATGGTTTGTATAGTTTAGTTGTTTCACGCGACTATGTCCGCGTAAAACTTAACTCCAATTTTTAGAATATTTTTTTAGTATTGCTCGGCTCCTATCGGTCGGAGCATTATTTTGTATAGCCTATAGCCTTCCTCAATGAACGGACTAACCAACACAAAAAAAGGTCAATTCAGGCCACTAGTTCCTGAGATAAGCACGTTCAAACAACAGCCTTTTAGACTCTAGGGTGTATTGGCTCAAAAAATGTCAACCTCCTGACACACTTAAGCAAAAAGAAGATTTGTTAATCAAATTATTCTGTAATTGTTAAATTCGTTACAAATTTACGAGTTAACAATTAGAAGATCGTGTCATTACCTAATTATTGTTAATGGATTAATTCGGTTAATTTAAACGAATGTGTTATACTGGAATTATGGCCCGAAAGCCCATTCATCATTATTATTAATCAAATTGTAATGGCATTTTTGTAATACAATTATTATATGGCTTTATTTCAACTAGTGAGTGACGTCTCACACCTGTCGATAAAATTGCATTGAAATAATGTACATTAGTTCTTCTTTTTAGCGAACACACAACTAGCTTTTATTAAAAGGTTTGAAACAATTTCATAATTAGTCAAGTTTTCCATAATTTTGTAAAAGTAACATAGAAGCTTCTAGAAATCGTATAAAATATACTATTATATGAAAATGAAATTCCTAATTTTACCCTTTTTATTATTAACTACATATTTTATTCAAACATTTTGTATTCTTGTGACTCAATCATAATAATTTCGTGTATTCCACTACTACATCCGTATATAATTTTACTGCTTCATAAATATTTATTTTAAAAATCGTATGAAAATTTTCATGTTTTTTTCCGTGTGCTCGTTGCAATTTTAATTTGCGTCGTGTCGAACACGATAAAATTTTTTATTATTTTCACGAAAAACATTTTGCTATGCCTATATCTTTTAGTTATACTCTTTCCATTTTGTGCAAACCAGAAAAAAACTTTTGATACACATTAATATTAAAAACTTTAAGTAAATTATCACAATTAAAAAAATATTAAACGTCTCCATACCTATTTCTATCACTTTTAAATACTTTTTCTATCACTTTTATGTCTAGTACCGCGATACTAACTTACGGTACTTACCTGCGAGTAAGTCCGGTCACTCCCGCTACGGCGTCAGTCAGAATGGCCAAGGCGGGCCGAACCCTCCGTTATATAGCTACAGGGCGCTACGAGGGCGCTACGAGGCTATGGCGTAGCGGTGCTACGGCGTAACGGCTCTACGCCGCGCGTAGGCGTGCGTAGGTCTTCGTTAAGGTAACACTAACTTTACTTTTTAGCTTCCGATTTCCAAAATTGTAAGTTTCTAAGTTAATAGAAATTATTATAATCTTCATAAGGTTAGTTAGAGGTAAGAAAGATTAGCAAACCAAACTGTTATTATATGATACTTTTAGTGTTAGTCATTAGTCATTAAGTTACTTATTACTAGCATATACCCGCGGATTTAATATCTACTACCTAAAGCAAGTCAGTCCATACCCTGTTTACATATTTTCGTCAAAATCCTTTCAGTGGTTTCAGAGTTATCGACTGACAAACGACCAAAGCACACTTGAAGATTCATAATCTATATCATTATATAAAACCCTTTGTCCTGGACTATACGCATTTAAGAATCAACGTACAGCCTAAACCACTGATCGTAGAAACATGAAATTCAGGAATAGTGTGCTCTAATTTGCAAAAAAAAAAATGATAATTGAAAATTTAATTCATAGTTCCTATAATACCCATACTAATATTATAGATTCGAGACTTTTGACTCTCCACGCCTAAGCCGCTGAACCGATTTTGATGAAATTTGGTATAGAGATACATTAAATCCCGGAGAAGGACGTACAATACTTTTTATCCCGGAAAAATGTACGGTTCTTGCGCGAAAAACGAATTTTGCTTCATCCAGTATTCAATAAATAGGTTGTCATGCATTATAATAATTTGTAAATTGTAAGGTAAAAGTTTTATGAAACTTGAAATAAAACCAATTTGATTTAAAAAAGTTTGATTTTATATTAAGCTGGTTTTGCACACGTGAAATTCGGAAATCGCGTCGAAATATTAACATTCTTATAGAGTGTGGGAATTCGGCGTTTTTCCAAGACTGAAATAGCATGCTACTGAAACCTTTCAATTTTACTCTATGCTAAAAAATATCAAGCTATATGTCATAAAACAATTTAAAAAATGCAATATTCGGATTTGGCGCCAAAAATCCGCCATTGTTGTTTTTTTATATTTGGATATATCTCTGCCGTCCTCAAGCTTAAATGCCGTTAACCAACATCTGACATTTCGATGCCATTATAATTAGAAGAAAAAGCTCTATCGACGTGTATTAGCAAAATTTTTGTAGCTTTTACAGTCATCGAGTCATTAAAATATATGTTGCCGTTATGAAGTAGCAAGCCCTTAGAAAAATTGTTGCGTTTTTTACTCATAACTCAAATAGTACTTTTTGTACATAACGGTATTTTAGCTGGAGGCCGCCAGATCTAGTGTCACTCTCACAGTAAAAACAAATGTAATGACACCATACATACATACACTTTTATACATACATACATCATAGAATATACATAAATACATACTCTCGAAAAACGTCACCCTCCTTCTGAAACAGTCGGGTAGAAATCAAGTCGATTGACCTTAAGGGCGTCAAGGGAGGACACACAAACAAACACACTTTCCGATTTATAATATTAGTATGGATTATCTTTTTGAGATACAACGGGAATGAAAAGTTTCTAATCCAAATTTTATTACCTCCAAGATTACATACAAGTTTAGAGATAGAACACGTTTTCCTCCGCCTCGATTGAAGCGAAGGTAGCGTTTGTTTAATAAATAGTTAAAAATTAACGATTGATAAAAAACCAGACATTTTGAAGCGTGTAATCTAAGACTCAGGCCTTTTCATCGATAGTTGATGATTTATAGAATACCAGCTGTTGCCCGCGACTCCGTCCGCGTGATTACTCGCGAAATTTTCCAGATTTTTTTTGCTGTAAACCTCACGAATCCCGAGACCTTACCAACGAATGTAAAACCGTGGAAATCGGATCGTGCGTTCTGGAGTTACAGAGTCAGGGAGGAAATCCTGACTTATTTTTAAAAAAAATATGAATTTTATAATATAATTGGAGGGAACCAACAGAAACATTGAAAAACTTTCTGTTCGTCGATGGGATTCGAACCCGCGACCCCCGGCGTAAGCTACCAGAGCGCTTAACCACTGCGCCACAGAGGTCGTCATAAAATATATAGCAGTAATTATTATATGAGTATAAAAGCCATACCAGGTAACTATTTTTACTCAATTTCTACTCTAAAGCCCATTATACATATTTCTTTTCTTCTTGTTTTTTTCTGCTACTTTCAGGCGTTACTTTGCGGAAATCCATAGCCTTAAGGGCTATGGTTTAAGTATCCGCAACCTTAAGTCTAGCAAATTAAGAATTTCAGTAATATTCTGCGAAATATTGCTAATATTGCTAATTGCTAGAAATCTTAATTTGCTAAACTCAAAAATTATTAGTTAACATATGAAAGGTTTTTTTAGCTGTAATTGTCTATTAACAGTCTTGTTTTCACACCTTTTTAATAGTAAAATATGAAGAAAATAAAACATAATGTGTATTTTACTTTAAGCAATCCACGAAATATTTCTATGATATAACTTTAACAATAATCCATAGATCATATTATTATAATAAAGAGATTACTTATCGTTTGAGAACTACTCAGTGTTATTGGAGAAAATTCTTTTGATAAATATTAATATTACCTCAACAGGTATATAAAATATTTATTATTTATAAGTGAAACAAAATACAATCAAATTGTATAGTTTTATGAGAGTTTTGTGTGAATAATAGCGAAAAAGGCACGGTTACCGTCCTACTATAAGGGAATTTTTGAACTGTTGATAAGAAAAAGTTGAAAGTTTACATAAAAGCGCGTTTACACTACACGCGGACGCCACCCACGTCTAACCCGCATTGAAATTTGTTAAAGAAGAATTTTAGTCTTATAATCCATCAATAGACCTCAAATTGCATTTTTCGGGGTCTACACGCGCACGCCCTGCGCCAACTTTGCGCCAACCACTAGTAGTATGAGGGGGCACGAGACGTGTGCGGGTTTAACGCGGGTGAAACGCGGGTTTAATGCGGGCTCAACGCGTGCACGGGTGCAGTGCGTGCTCGGCGCGTGTTATCTGAATAAGTCCTAAATACCTAACGGTGTACAATGGTGTTGGTTTTTAGAGGATCTACGTCAACCTGCATACCAAATTTCAGCTCGATTTGTAAAGTGGTTTAGGGTGTGTGTAACACATCACTATGTCAGTAAGTCAGTCACGTTAGGAGCTTTAATATTTAGACTAGCTGTGCCCCGCGGTGTTACCCGCGAAAAAACCTATGTGCTTATTCAGAATACCAGCTAGCTCTATGCCAATTTATATATTAGTAGTAGACTTTACTTTATAAATGTATCACAGACACCGAGGAGTAATATTGGTTTTCTATAAACATTTGTATTACATTATAGCCACGCTCTCTACCACTTAGACCTACAGGGAAATTATAATGTAGTTACGACTTGCAACATACTGCAGTAGGTACTATAAATATACTAGTTGGTGCCCGCAAATTCGTTGGGCAAAAATTTGTATAAAACGCGGGAAACGTGCATTTTCCCGGAACAAAAAGTATTCTTTATGTTGCCCAGACCTTATAGCTATTAAACAAAAAAGATTTATTAAAATCCGTCCAGTAGTTCCTGAGATTAGCGCGTACAAACAGACAACTTTTTTTTATCGATATGTGTTCTATTACTGTTCTTTAGCACCCCTTTGATTGATTATTTTGTAAAAATATTAAATGTACAGACACTCCAATTTTACTGTTTTATTAAATGTTTTATATGTATTGATTTCGTGTCGTTTGTTTCAGTATGAACAACTCCTGCGCTCACTGTAGTGTGAAGGTTGTAATCTTGTCCTGTCAGTCAAAATATTGACTATCGATTACAACTGGGATCGCATTACCGGCAGTTATTGTATCTTTGATTACAAACTTAATAATAATATAATATCCATGGACGCTTTACACCACGTCAGTCTGGCCTCGTGCTAAGTCCCCGAGGACTTGTCTTACGGGTACCAGACAACGGAAATATATTTAATACTTTTATACTATACACATATTTAATACAGATCCATGACCCGGGAACAATGAAAAACTTTTTGCTCAGTCGGCGGGATTCGAACCCGCGACCCCCGGCTTAAGCTACCAACGCGCTTACCAACTGAGCCACAGAGGTCGTCAAACTTATTTCTAGGCTTTTATATTAGCTACGTTCAGAATGTACCGAAACAGATTAAGGACGTGCAAACTATACCAACACAGAAATGTGTGTTTTTTTAATAAAATTTAATGACCTGGTAACATTTATGCCAAATTGAAGTCTGTGATTGAATTGAGAATAGATTATATAGGATAAAATTGAGAATAGATTTTATAGGTCCTCTCAGTGGCGTAACTATACCGTTCGAGGCCCGTGGCAAATTTGTTTTCGTGGCATTTTGGCGGCGTGCCACCTTGTAGTTACGCCACTGGGTTACTACACGTTGAATTAAAATATTTATGTTCTAATTTCGACCACAGGGCAACCTCTAGTATTGTGCAGTGTAGAGTATAGTAGCAGAAAAAAAATGTATTTGTACACGCGTACAACGACATCATAATAATTGCTGTTTGCTAACTTAACTTAACTTATTCTATAATAAAACACCAACATATTACATAATAAACGAAACAGTTTAGGTTATAGAGCCTACAGTGTATTGAAGAAATAAACCCAGCACGAACTCGACAAATGTACGTTTTTGTTGCGATGTGAAAGAGCTCCCGTAATTGCTGTGGCGCCCCTAAGCCAGCGGGTAATGGTAGAAATAGGGAATATGCATGATTTTTTATTATTTCTTTAAATATCTTCTCTTTCCATCGATCTTTATCCAAAAACGATGTAGAACAATTCGTTTTTTAATAAAATTAAAAACAACAACGTTATAAGCCTTAAAGTAGTCAAAAAGAGAGATCCGATATTGAGTGTGACGTCAAAGTATATAAGCTGCATACAAAGTTCATACTAAATTAATTATAACATACACAGCTTATTTATAATGATTCTTTCTGACAAATTAATAATGATTCTTCTGACAGGTGGTTAAAGATCGCTGCCGCCAAGATTGGGCGAATGCTATAATATAACATCAGTTATCAACTAACTTCAGTCGAATTTTTCTCTATTCTCTATTCTCTATTCTCTATTCCCGCTGATCTCGTGGCCCCGCGGGACGGACAGTCGGACCAAACATAATGATATACTATCACACGAATAATCGTTTACATCCAACACAATACGGTTACATAAACTTGCGTCACTAATGCCCGACATCTTACGTTTGTCTGATGCTCGGATACTGGACCTACTCTCAAACGGCACATTCAAATCTTAGGAATCTGCCAAATGTCGCCGTCGTACTATAACAAAGTCGTCTCGCATTTGTTACAGATAATCCGACTCAGTAGTGCGCGCGGCCTCATGTGTGCGTGCGCTACACCCAGCGCCGCACAACTAAGTTAAACGTCAACGATATAAGTAACTATAAAGGAGGACGCGGCATTCCGATTCGCTCGTATGAGTTTAAAAACGGGTTTTGGAGTGCGGCCCCTGTTAGTAGTGTGATGAGGGTTAAGTTTTTTTATTATAATATATAGTAGTCTTTTTCGGTACCACCCTCTATGTCGGAACGTAGCACTATGTAGAGAACTATTCACATATGACTTTTGTGCGTGTATTGGTATGTGTGTGTGGTGTGTGTATGCATTTGAGTGTATTACCGCTGGCGAATTGACCGCAGTTACTGCTCCAAAGCAGAGATGATTTAATTGCATTATGACGTATAACCTAAAGCCATTAGTGCCAATTTGCAACAGCTTGAAAAGTATATTACCTTTCCTTTCATAAAATTCAAATAACAAGTGAGATTACTTATTCCATACTCTATGCTTATTCTAAACCACAATCGAAAAGATTGGTGCTAACTGCTACTTGCTAGGGGACCAAAAACCAAGATAATTATGAATAGTTTTGTTTATCATCGTAGACGATGTTAGGCCTTAGGCCCGTAATTATAGTCAGAGCTTAAAACGATACGAACGAAAGAGCATGATACACATTGCATTGAATTCTCCAGAGTCTGAAGCTTAACTTACATCACGGTAATGTAAATTATGTTTATTATAATATCTTATAGCCTTAAAATGTTACAAAGTGCCTTAATAGCGGTGCTACCAGTCTCTTTTGAACTTTTTATGTAGTGTGTATGATATGATTTTATTGTAGTGAACCTAGTGACTGTAAATAGTGGCGTTGTTGGACGTTGGTTAGATATCGTCAACGGAGCTGCGGGATCACGCTGTGCGGGGTTACAATCCCTAATTTTGACATTCTGAAAATATTTGATTCAAATTTATATATTATTATAATGATTTTGATTTTGATCATGATTGTGATTTTTGGTTTTTAATTTTTATTTTCAACCCTACGTGCGCGTGTCCAACTGGCACTTGGCCGGTTTTTATTATTAAAAATGAAGAAAGCTTTTATAAATTTTCAATTTCGAATTGATGGCGCGTCTTTAATATAAATAATTTTATTATCTATTCAATAAATCAATAACATAACTGGTTTGGTCTGTTCGCTGTTTACGTAAGGCAGAGTGCAAATAAATATGTATTGTTATATGACGCTCTGTATGTACAGTCAGATGTAAATATTAGTTTAGGAGCTTTAGTAATAAAGCATTATGACAACAATATACTGTGTCAACTATTCCTTATCGAATCATGATAAGAACTACTACCGTCAACAAAGTTTATAATGAGTCATCAAAATGTTGGTTAGCTGGAGCCCAGCCGCACATATCCGGATTTGTGATAACAACATTTTTAGGCAACTGTCAAATTCCATACTAAACCTTTAAAAAATTACGGATAGTATGCGGGGTCTACAACAAAACATATCGTATCAACTACGCATAGCGCTTTCAAAGTTTCCTACACATTTGAAACATTTGTGCCTACGCTACGCTACTGTCATATATAATATCTTCAATTTATTGTTCGAAGGTATCGCTGAATTTTGGCTTTTCGTGTTAAGAACCACAGTAATAGGATAATATAGATCAGCAACTCTACTCTTAAACGACGCACAAAATTATTCGTTACTCGAATGCTGCCGCCATTTCACGTTTGCGACAGTACAGACGGTCGATTCTGAACATTTGAGTCGCTATTTGAGAGTAGATCTCCAAGACCTAGTAGCTGGAAGTACGATACCAATGCAAATCAGCAACACAGTAGCCGATATTCCATCGAGTGTACTTAATACTTTATGTCATAATCAATATGCCATAAAAACGTGATAGCGCTATTAAGGCCTCTAATAGTTAGTACGCAGGTGCTAGTCAATGCTATAACACTTTGAAGGTTACAAATTGGCAGATGTCTGTAGTACACATCTACTATTGTCTACTGTCAAAACCTCGTTGAAGTTCTAACAACACGTAAATCACATTTTGGCTATTTAGTCATTTTGATGCGGTTTTGAGGTTACTCCGTTTGATGTAAATGTCTTGTTTTATTGTATTACTATACTTCCGAATTTATCCAGCATCGTGACTAGCGCCATCTAGAACTAAGAGGATTTTCCCGTATACGAAATTTTGTATGGATCTGTAAGTCTTTAAAATAATTGGTCTATGCTTTTTGGTAACATATACCTGGGACGCTTTTAAGGAAACCAAAATCACTATATGTTACCATACAAATTTCGAAGAGTTCCCGCGATTACACATGGAACCCATCATCAGATCACCACGTTTGGGAAAATGGGACCAAATTGGAGTAATACCGGGTGTTAGTTGTTAGTCAATGCTATTACACTTTGAAGGTTACAAATTAGCAAATGTGTGTAGTACACATCTACTATTGTCTACTGTCAAAAAAAAACCTGGTTGAAGTTCTAACAACACGTAAATCACATTTTGGCTATTTAGTAATTTTGATGCGGTTTTGTAGAAAATCGGAAAACGCATCGTTTAAGTAAATCAGAAACACGTGTCAGTTAACTAAAACTTGTACAATTTTTTAATTGTAAAATTTTATTAGTATGGCGAGCTATACAAAAATCAAACAATTGTTTCGCTCTCCTGGAAAATTGCCATTTTTGACTTACGTGGTGTTAGAACTTCAACACCGAAATATAGTTAAATTAGCACAATTCGACCTTTGATTTGATTCGTACGCTGTGCTAAGGCAGTGGTTCCCAAACTTATTATTTCGTTTTAGTCGTGGTCGTGTCGTGTTACACCTACCAACAAAGGATATGGGCGAAAAACCCGAAGACGATCCTATTTTTTTTAAATAAAAAAAAATATTTCGAGATCTAATTTTAACAAATTTTAAACAAAACTAACTTTGTCTACCCTTTAAGTGTGACGTACTTTATTAATTGCGAGCATTCAAAAGCGGAAACAAAATTTGAAACTAGTGGCGTAACTATACCGTTCGAGGCCCGTGGCGAATTCGTTTTCGTTCCACTATGTCAATCCAATACAAAAACACG
>JAOTAV010047438.1:0-16829 GCA_026546445.1 Cyclargus thomasi
CAGTGATTCGCGGAAAAGAGGCACCGTTGGGTTTTAGTGGGTAGGCCTGGAGTCCCACATATCCCGACTGCCCCCCCCAGGCTGTCGGGAATGCATCAAGCATTTCCCAACGTTAAAAAAAAAAAAAAAAAAAAAGGGGTAGCTTGGTACTAAGTTATTTCGCTTTGGTATTTTATTAGCAACTGGCTTTTCTTATACGGCCTTGGCCCACCACGCATTCCCACCACTGCATCTCCTGTGTTGCCAGCATCGGCAGCGGTATACAACCGTGAAAACTCTGACGTATATTTTTTTATGATATATAGGGGGCAAGCGAGCAGACGGGTTAACTGATAGAAAACAACTGCCATCGAACATGGACGCTCGGGATATCCGAAGAGTCGCAAGTGCGTTGCCGGTCTTTTTTATTAGGAAATTGGTCTCCACCCGGGTTCGAAACTGCACCCCCTCGCGTACGAACCAAAGGTCACGAACGCTCTCATAAACAGGATCAGTGAAAAATCGATCGAGAGACATGAATACACTTAGATTGAATTAAACACATATTGATCAATAGCTAACTTAAAACGGAAAAATAAAAAAAAATAAACAAAAAATAAAAACCGACTTTCACAACAAAAAAAATTATAAATGAACTGAAAATTAATTAATAATTATTTTTCTCTGTTAGTGCCTTATAAGGATTTTCCTAAGCCTAAATATTACCGTAATTAATCTTATAATTTTGAAGTCGGTACCAGCTACCTTAAGCGTAAGTTTAATGTCAAGATCTAAGAAATTGTAAAAGCTGGTACCGACTTCAAAGTTATAAAGACTGATTACGATTAATGTTGAAGCTCAGGCCAATCCTTATAAGGCAATAATAGAGAAAAAGAATTATTTATTACTTTTCAGTACATCTATAATTTTTTTTTATGTGGAAGTCGATTTTTATTTTTTGTTAATTTGATTACGCCTCGTCTCCTATTGGTGTTAGCGTGATGTTATATAGCCTATAGCCTTCCTCAATAAATGGACTAACATACAAATAACAAGTTACTACTTATGAGATTAGTGCGTTAAGACATAAACTATTCGGCTTTAAATTATTATATTAAGATATGTGTATCATGTTTTAAAGTTGTTTTTTCTCGCGGGAAAATGTATTTATTCCTGCAGGAGCTGTTTAAATCATATTCTGAAAAGTTTGCTCGAAACAGTTTAAGCTACCCAGAAAGAAAGTCTTAACCCATACGTAACAAAGTTTACAGGTTCTCAAACTTTTTAATATAACTTTATGATGACACTGTTCTTAAACTGTTGTGTATAAACTGAGCGAGGTGCTTATAAAAGTTTGCGTAATGGATATAGAAATAAGATTTGCTTCTTGCAAATAACATTATGCCTTTCTCTGGTTAGCTTTTGTTATCTAGTGACCTGGGTTCTAACCCGGCTGCAGGGTGCTGTTGCCAGCTTTATAAAAATGTCCCTGGAGACGTCGACCGAGCACATTACCGACGTAACACGAAAATGGCTATTAATGACAGAAACCACCACGTCCTCAAACTTGCGGGCGTGTAACAATCAAAAGTCGCGATCTTTAGAGGTAGGCAAATAAAACAATGCTATATTTATAAGAGAACTGTGATAATAAAAACTATGTATAAATATAATAATTTAAAAAAAAAAGTCTACAGCGTTATGGACTTAACGTAATATGAGATATAATGTAAACCCTGGTGCAAAAAAAAATTAAATTGTAAATTGAGGAAAAAAAGATATGGGCTTAAGCCTGTAGACGTCTTGAAATTTATAATAAAAAAATAAAAAAACCCGGGTGCAAGTGTGTGGTATGTGTATCTATTTTTTTTTTTCTAATCTTATGTACAACTTAATAAAGAGTTATTATAACACAGGTGATAAACTTCTGTGTAAAATACTTTCTTAAGGCTTGTACAATCAGAGAAGTTGAAACAGATACAGATAGTGGATCTAACTTCTAAGTAATTTGGTCGGGTTATGTCAAACTCAGCCGACGCTTTCAATTTCCCCCATTATACATGTGCCAGCGGGGAAGTATAACCTCTAATAAGTATGTTAAAACGTTAAGCGTAGGGTAAAAGCCGGATAGTTGCCTCGGACGGATACATGCCTCAGTTACAAAATCTCTATGTTAGACGTATTGACTGAGTTTTTTATATAATGATCAAAAGCATCCCTAACGCAGGCCTCAGTGCCCACGTAAGCCGTTAAAGTAGGCCTAATTGTTTTGTCCGTGTGGGTAAAAATCTTCCGCGGCAAAATTTTGACGAGCGTCAGAATTATATTGGAATGTAATCTCTGTCAAATATTTTTGTAACTAATTGCAATTTCAGTGACAAAAAATATTTCTTTGAACGCATTACAGTTTAGATTGCACTGTTTATTAATTCTTGTTAATTTTTTTATTTATTTCGTAAATCAAAAGGGCCATTATCCGTAGCAAAACGGATAGTTGCCCTACTGTTTTCTGCGGATAGTTGCCCTAGGCAACTATAAATTTTAATGAGCAAAGACAGATTTTTTTTATTTAATTTCAATTTAGTATTTTATCTTGTTGATTTTTTATTTGGTTTTACTATTGTTTATCTTAAATAATATATTCAACAGCAAAATGCCCCGCAGGTATAAACAAAAGCCAGCCGTGGTGCCGCACCACATCAACTGGACAAAAGAAAGTTCAGCACTTTCGTTTTAAGCGCTAAATAAAAAAGGAAAAAAGTATTAACGAAATATCCCGGATTTCTGGCATTTCCTCCCGAACCTTAAGAAAAAGACGGTATGAAAAGAAAAACATAGCTTTTTTTTTTGGAGTTTATTCTTTTAATTATTTATAATTAACTTTAATTAATGCTTAATAATAGATTGTGTATAATATAATAAAAACTAGTTACCTAAATTAGTATTAGTTTATTTATATTTGAAAAGAAAAAAAACAGACAGGCATCCATCCCCATATCGGGCAAATATAACACGAACCATTTTTAACGTTAGGTTACTACTATCCGCCATTGTAAGCAACTATCCTCTTTTTTAGAGGTCACATAAAACAGGATTTATTCAAAAAATAGACGAAGTAAGAACTATGTTTGAGAATACACTTTGATTAAAAAATGTACTGATACACATTTTTAATAACAGGGCTTTTTTAAAAAGTCCACACCTATCCGGCTTTTACCCTACTACCCAAAAAAATGTATATTATATAATGATTCTCATTCTTTTACTTCTTCTTCTAGCAAGGAATTTTCCCTGAGCTCATATTTCATCAGAAAAATATGTACCGTGGACATCGATTTTTTAGAAAAAAATTCATTGACAACGAAACTAGTCGACGACTAAGATGAACGATTTTTTTATACAATACAATAAAAGTAACACTATAATCCATACAGAGGAATTCTTATTTCCTATTTTCATTAGGCCGTTGGCGCATATTTTCGCCTTAACGCAACCGAAGCCGCATGCAAAAGCTAGTAACATCATAAAAAACTCCACATGAATTTAATTAATTCACAAATTCAGTCCAGCTATTAGTTCACGAACGATTCAAACATGTTATTCATATTTGCTTTCAATCTAAACCGTTTTGCTCTATTCAAACTTCGATCATTGATTTCAAAAATTAGTATTCAACATTCAAAGAGGGTTATTAGTTCAGTACATATTCAGAAGATATTTGCGTTTGTGAAGGTGAAAAAAAATTTATAAGAGCAAAATCATCACTAATTGTTCGTATCCATACTAATAACATAAATGCGAAGTTTATTTGTTGTTAATTCACAGCATAACAAAGCAACCAATCAAATTGATATTTTGCTAGGAGGATATAGGCTACGTTTGGTCTTGGAAGAACACAAGAAGAATATTACCACGCGCGTGAAGCCGCGGGCGAGAGCTATTTAAAAATAACCTATTGGTAATCCGCTCGAGATTGACGGTATGGTTCATGTCATTTCCATACAAAAAGCGTTTGCCAACAGAGTGTTGTGATATCAACTTGTCGCTGACAATCCCAGTTCGTATACAAATTTGACAAAGGTTAATGGAACTATACCGTCAATCTTGAACGAATGCATCATAAGCGAAACAAAACTGAAATTTTCTGAATATATATATTTTTTGTTTCATTAAAAATAGAGTCATCTATAGGCTTTTCGCCCATATCCTTTGTAATTCTTATATTAGGTTTTTTGTACCTAGGATCTCATCCAAACTTCTTACTCAAGTTATATAACATTATTGGAATATAATATTCACTTTAATATATTCATTTCATACCGAGCGTAGAACCAGTTATAAAGAAACCATTATAATATCCATTGCACGTGGAAACCAATATAAACTTTTTTGTTTACATCTAAACTATATTTGATTACTTTTCTTTATCAATTCTTCGATAATATATTACAAAACAATTTCATTACATTTGTTTCATTTGCTTTTCATTGTTATATTTCGTCGTAAGATCCCCAAAAACTCAAATGTTAGGCATGAGAAACTTATTCGTAATACAATCATAAACAATAAGTCGCGTTTATTGCTCAAATTGTAGATTGAATGCTTTTGTTCATATTGACAAAAAATTGTAATTAGTTTGTATAGACAAACAATTAATTTATAAGGAAAAAGTTTTTTTTGTGTATCTATGGATTTGTACTTTTTGAGATATGTGTTAACAAGTCATTGTAAGGGCTTATTTAAATGACACGCGCCGATCACACACAACACACGCGCTTACGTTAAGCCCACGCAACCCGCAAACGTCTCGTGCCTAGAAATGGTCACGTACCCAGGTATTTACCCAACTACCCACGTATTTACCCTCACCTACCCGATGACCATATTTACCCAAAATTTTGGGAAGATAAAATTGTAATAAAATAAAAACTCAGATAGAATAAAATAAATTAATATAAAATTAAACAAATAGAAAAAAAAAGTCATTTTCGCCCAGATAAAATAGAATGTGCTAAATTATTTGGCAGTTATTTTTTCCAAATCCCTATGGGATAATTCTACTATTTACCGCGTAAGTGGTAAATAATAAGTGTAAATACCCAATTTGGCCGGCGAATAGCAGGTAAATATCCAAATGGGTAAATTAGGTATTTACCCATCGCCCACGGTGCCCACTCATACTACTAGTGAATACAACTTGAGATCTATTGATTGATTATTATAAGAATGAAATTCTTAATTTAAATTTTCAATGCTGATTGGACGCGTGTAGCGTACGCTGGGTGTGTGCGTGTCGTGTTATTGTATAATTGTAGACGATGTAAAATTGTTGGTAGATTATGAGGTATTTTCTGAACTAATTAGTCTTCACGATATATTCAAAATTCCTACTAATTGTCAAAATCATAAACGATAAAATCGAAAAAGCTGTATTATGTATGTAAATGAAAAATTGTTTTGAGCGAAATCTAATTGGTAGTTTTTATGCGTCATTAATCACAATTTACCTTTCATTTAATTAACAGGGCAATAAAAGCAAAATTGACTATTGCATGATTACGTTTTATACTTGATAATAAACTACGAATCGTTTCATTTTTTTAAATATAGATACAACATTATATTTGTGAGCTCCTGTAGTAGCGAAAACACTATAGCTTAAAATTTTCGATAAAAAAGAATCACAAAGATGCCTCTAATTTTCACGCATATTTCGTCGTTTCGCAAAACGGCGCATTCGACGGACTCAGTATTTTAACACACGATACAAAATTCTGTTACCGAGTTACTGTAGAAGCGGTTTTTTTTTTAAATTTTGTATATTTATCGAGCTGTTAACTATTTTCGCAGCGATTCCAGCTATTTGGCTAATGTAACAATTTTCTTATTGTAGAAAAATTAGATTCGAGACATAGAAAAAGAACTCGGGATACAAATTTTTTTTGTTGCGATTGACATTTAAATCCTATCGAAAATACAAATCAGGAAAACAATTGAAGACATAAGTGGTAGAAGCGAATAACTAACATTTAACAACCTTCGAGTAAATACTTTTTTCCATAAAATTTTGATAAATTTTGTAATTTAACGATTTTATTATCTGAATTGTCTATCAACATTATTTAATTTCAAATTATTCTTCCGCTCCCAAAGCGTCCATTTACGCCAGCATCCGACAGTTTTTAAAATGTTAGTTATCCGCCTCTCATACTTGTCTTAAATTTTTACTTATTGTCTTTTTATTTGAAACTTGATATTGCCTATGCTAAAACCAAGTCGATTGGTTGTTTCGTTAAGGCCTGAAGGAAGGATAAAATAATTATGTTGTTGCTTAATATAAGTGAGAAATCCACAAAAAAACTCACCTAAAACACCGAGTCGATAATTCAGCGTCACTACTATCAAATCCGTATAGCTCGCTAGAACTGCTCCATCATAAGGTGTCCCTGAACTCAGTGAATATCCATCACCGTGAATATAAACAAGGACCGGCAACGCTAGTTTAGTTTCGTCCACTGAAAGAAACAAAACATTACAAAAGCGTATAAGATTAGAAGAAAATAAGACTATAGTGCTGTCGCCCTATCTAGGCAGTAGCGGACATTAACTCTCTGTAGATATTGTTAATGCTATACAAAGTTTGTAGCAATTAACTTAAAAGTGTTGTCACTTTGTTGACATGTTTGAGATTGATCGAAATCAGTAGATAAGCAACTGACAATACAAATTTAAATATTAACACGCGAGCGGAAAACTTTGTACCCCTCTTTACGAAAGACGCGTAAAAGCAAGAAATTTCTCTCAGTTATAGTTGATATGAAGAAGGTGGGTGTAATACCAATTTTATTTTAAAAAAATGTTTTTATCTTGCATATTCTAAATAAATAAATCGCTACGCACACTACAATACTTTGACATGACTTAAGCACACACGAAATACTCTTCTGTTTGTGGTTGAAGTCTGTGTTTTTTTAAATAAAATTTAATGGCCTGGTAACGAGACTTTTATGCCAAATTGAAGTCTGTGTTTGAATTTAAAAAAAAAAATAAACCTCTACACACAATGGATTTAAAAATTTATAGTCGAATTTCAACCACAGGGCGACCGCTAGTTTTACGAAATAATTAAGAAAATATACATCTAACTTTAGAAATAAAATATACAGAAGCAGACTTGCATCTGACAGGACAATCTTTAATACCATCATTTATAAGGAATTGAATTTAGTAGCAAATTCGATTCATTTCAAATCCCTTTCAGCGCATAAACATGTCTGATTAATAAAATATCTGAATTGGCAATTTCGTTGCAGATATTTATGGCTGGGAGCATAACTACATCCAGATACAGAAGTCAAATCTCACTTACTCTGCAATGGTGCGAAGATGTTTAAATAAAGACAATCTTCGCTTTGGTTCTTAAGATAAGGCATCAGTCTTTTTATATAATCTAATCTGCCTTTTGGCATTTTTTCTAGTAGGAGCCTCTCTTCGTTCAAATCTGGCAGCTTTTGAGGACAGGCCGGACCAGGTCGGTCAGACACTCGCACTCCATCCCAAGGCGATGGAGTCCTAGTAGGACTAAACCTGAAATAATGATTCTAAATTAGGAATCTGAGTTTAATTAATTTCTAATTAACTTATGAAAAAACAGAATGTTTCTAAGACTCCAATCATTATAGAAATGTCTACTCTGACGAATTCATAAAGATACAACAGCTCTCACTTAAAAGAAACATTAATTAACTAAATGAAATGGATGAGGACAATAGGCAACAATTGTGGCTTAGGTATTATGATGATAAAATGATAATTTTTCTTAAAAGAATCTTTATAACAAAGACAAGAGTTTGAATTAAATTGTTTCAACAATAAATAAATAAAATGATGAATAGGGTAACTTTCAACAAAGACATGTCATAAATGAGAACGTAAAAATAAATATTTTTTTTCATGCTATGTGACTCCAACACTAGCAAAAGGTCTGAAAGGTATAGATAAAAGAAATTTTGAATTACTTACCTATTTGACCCAACAGGTGGTGTAGCGTACGGAACACCTAAAAAAACTTCCAAAGGACTTAAGTATCTGTGTTCATCCATAGCCAAAACTATCCCCTGTAATTTTCCATATTTTGTTTGCACTATTCTACTGCTTATTTTAAACTTAACATTAGATTTAGGGACTGGATTTGATGGATTCAAATAATATCTTTTATAATCACCATAGTTGCTATACGCGTTTTCACGATTGTAAAATTTATTAGGTTGTAAAAAATCTTCATTATAATATGGATTGCTATCAAAATTGACTTTGGAGTGATAATCGTCTGTGTGTTCGGGATCGTGTTCATCATAATCGTCACTAGGTTGATCATTCTGTACAACACCTTCACTATTTTGATTCATGTTTGTTGTATTTGAATTAACATTTTGTACAAATAGAAATACTGATAGTAGGAATATTTGGAAATTAAAATTTGAATGCTTAACGTTTCTACTTTTAATATTATATTGACACATCACAGCTTTAGTTCGAAATTTTCCGTTGTGTCCGATAGGCATGCTTTGTCATGTTATCATCTTTGTCATGCATCTGTGAGATACATCCCTGGGACCGCAGTCTGTATGTATCATCTGAAACAAGAGATACAGGAAATTAAAATAATGATAGAGGTCCATTGTTCACACGTCAGAGTTCCAATATACTAAAATTTGTTAGTAACTTGATATAACCAGGGGATATAAGTTTAATAACGTCTGAAATCGTTTAATAGTGTGTAAATAGTTACTGTGAAATGAAATAAATACGGATTTAGCGTAGTATCTGAAATAAGCAAACAATTTTTTCTGTCAAAAAAAATAAAAAAACTTCTCTTAAACGACTGGACCGATTTTGATGAAATTTTTGTGTGTGTTCAAGGGGATCTGAGAATGGTTTTGATTTACAAAATAGCTCGGTAGGACAAAGTCTGCGGGGTCAACTAGTTTTATTATATTGCAAACAGTTTTCCTTAAAGCATTCATTTACACCATCCGGCATTTGTTAAAATGTTAATTACCAGCATCCTCCACTTATGTCTTCAATTATCATAATTCGTTTTTGCGTGGAAATAATATCTGCTTTAGTTTTCATTTAGTAAATACGGTGAAAATATTTTAGTTATGTTCGTCGTAGTGTACGTAAAACAATTATTAAATTCTGCTGCCAGATGAAACCACATTTACACTCTAGGCTGTATTGGAACACAATAATATATTGGAAAATCGATGGGACTTAATTCGACGGAAATGGTGGCTTTTAACCGGGCTTAATATTGCAAAAGCTTCAATTGGACTTGTAGTTATATTGTTAGTCTCACACTATCAATAAACAGGAATGATTTGTAATTTTGTATGTTTGTAACAAACTCGAAAAGTAATGAACCGATTTTAAAAACTTTTTTACCGTTAGATTGCTTCATTATCACGGAGTGACATAGGCTTATAAGTATAGAAAATTGACCAAGTGAGCGTTGGATATACAGGTAGACTATAAGCTGATTTAGAAATATTATTAAGATACTTTTTTCCGATTAAATGCTTCAGTAGAATAAATCACTTCCACCCCTCCCAGACAAGTGCCGTATACTTTATCGACAACTCATCAAACAGATGAAGTATGGAGAATCTATCAAGCAAGTTATGAAAATCCTATCTGACACAATTCTGAAAGTGGTAAGCAAAAATATAGATCAAAATTTTATTTAATCTGAGATGGAATCCCATCTGAGGAAGGAGTAAAATATTTCTACGTTGGCACGTGTTACTTATATACAGTTGTTTTGATAGACGCGAATGAAGACGGGCCGCAAAGTTTTACGAGACACCAAACTTTATAGTTTTGACCTAGAAACAACAAAAAACACAATACATTCTTAGATTGAGTCTCACACTTTAATTATTCCAGTACTTTTTAGGTTTTGTTTGAAGTTTTTAGGCTGACATAATATTATGATTTCAGATTGCCGAGAGCGAGTTTATTTTTTACATTCGAACGTGAACGCGTTTTGCGTTCATTTTATATGGAGCTGTTGGCTTTTGCCCGCGAATCCGTCCGCGTGGTGACAAAGATGATAATTGTTATTTTCTATATCAAAATTAAATGCTTATCTCACCTAGTGACCTTTTAACAGAATTTACCTGTAATAAACCTGCGATAAACTTTTTAAACTCTAATATGAGAATTTAACTGAGCAGAGCCGCTGTGAAGCCCCATTACAGTGCATGCCAGGTATCAGAGATGGCGCTGTATATGTAAATTAAATTTCCGTGTTTTCCTGCATTTCTCCTGAAAATTTTTCGGAATTTTCTTTGTCATAAACCTCACGGAGCCCAATACCTTTCTAACGAATGCAAAACTGTCGAAATCGGTTCATGCGTTCTGGAGAAAGTTCGTCAGGACGGAAAACCCGACTTAATTTTATATAATAGATTTGTACAGCGCATAGGCACAATAAGGGGGCAAACGAGCAAACGGGTTATCTATTGGAAAGCAACTACCGCCGCCCATAGACACTCGCAACAGCAGGGTTGCAGGTGCGTTACCGGCCTTTTAAGAGGGAATACGCTCCTT
This sequence comes from Cyclargus thomasi, assembly GCA_026546445.1. Lineage (NCBI taxonomy): Eukaryota > Metazoa > Arthropoda > Insecta > Lepidoptera > Lycaenidae > Cyclargus > Cyclargus thomasi. The sequence continues at coordinate 10,594 of JAOTAV010047438.1, forward strand.
CTTGAAGGTTCACAGGTCGTAGCGATACGAAAATACCGCTAGTGATAGTTCAGGCCAGAGTTTTACTGTGCGAGGTATAAAGTTACGCGAAAATCGTACTGTGGAAGACGAAAAGAATTCATCAATACGATATATTTAAATATATGCTTAAGTCATTGGTACCTACCTACTGGATTTACTAAGAAAACTTTATAATATAAACCTTAACCTACTAAATAGAAAAACTCTAAAGTAAATATTGATTACTTTACTTTATTAAGGTTACTTCTATTTACCGAGATATTTTGTTTTTTTGTTTTTTGTCAAGAGTAGATCGAATATCCCTTAAAGGGCAAGGGCAGGAATAAAGCAAAAAATAAAACATTGTCTTCCTCTCTTACGACCGTCATTCATATGTCAAGTGAAACAAAACGACGCGGAATCGCCGTGAAAACAGTTTCTTAATAACTCGATAATTAATACGAAATTATACTAAATTAAAAAAAAAACCGCTTTCACAGGAACTCTGTTACAAAATTTTGTATCGTGTGTTAAAATACTGAGTCCGTCGAATGCGCCGTTTCGCGAAACGAAAAAATATGCGTGAAAATTAAAGGCATCTTTCTGTTTTTTTATCGAGAAAATTTTAAGATATTGTATTTTTACTACTACAGAAGGTCACAAATATAATGTTGTATTTATGTTTAAAAAATGAAACTATTCGTAGCTTATCAGTAAGTATAAAACGGAATGATGCAATAGTCAATTTAGCTTTTATCAACCTCTTAAAATGTCGTTTTTCGCATGCGTATCCTATATCCTTTTTTTTTCCTTATAAGTCGCACGGCAAGTAATACTGAAAAAAAAACTTGATCCGTTAAAAGTGATGCCTATGCAAGAACTGATGACTACAATAAAAAAAAAACAAAATGGAACGCTTAAACTGTTTGAAATTCGAATGTTCCCGTGAGCCGAAACAGTTGGTTTGTATTCAAATGTTTGTTCAATGGGACGAATACGCGGAATCGATACAAATTCTTTCGAGTGACCCTCGGGACCTACGGTGAGGGTCTATTCCACCTATCAAATACATCTCTACGTTCATTTCGTATTTAAATATGTATTTGGTTGAGTGATTGAAAATGTATGTTGCTGAAGTTTAGTTGTAGAATTGTGAATTGAAGACATAAGATGAAGAAGAGTTTTTTGCGGGACGTGAAAAAGTGATGTTGTGTTTTTGTATTTCTTCGCTAAATTTGTGTTGTTTCGGGTTTTAATGCGTTATAGTGGTAGAATATCAACCATTTAATAATCGTTATTATGCACAAGTGTGGGCAAGTGATACATATTCAAGAAACGTGCTATTTATGTATCCCTCCAAAACTCCACTAGAAATTTTAGTAAAGCGTCTACCACTTTACTAAATCCACTCACTTGACGCTTTGACTGCACTGACGATTTATCTTGACTTTGACTAGACTTTAGAATTGAAATATTATAACATTGCTAAAATTATTTGACCAAGAAAATTGTTTTCCCGCCTTTACTAGACACTGACAATGGTTATATAGCCGTAGCGCCATAAAAAGAAGATAAGATAACTAGTCTGTGGTGATGTCAAAGCTGTCATTTCAATTTCCGTGATTTGAGGTTATATGTTTCAAAATAAAAATAATCAGATTTCGTCGCTATAGAGAATTACATATTATAAAATGGTGTTTTTAACAAAATAAATGTCTACTAAGTAACATTAATATGTAGTATAAGCTGCGTAAGTGATTGAAAGTAAAATTTTTCGAGAAATGGCAGGCCGTGGCTTGACTAAAAAGGAACTCGAAGAGCTTCGAAAGAAGGAAGAAGAGGAGGCAGCGGCTCATGTAAGCTGAAACTCAATAGTATTTTAAAATAGTATTATATTCATTAAAATTTCATAAAATATAATACATATACGAAAATTATTTAGTCGCCGATCCTTTATAAATTGTACCTGCAACTTTTTTTATTTGGCATTGCACAGAGATTTATTGAATGAAAACTATCTCATAGCCTTTTCATCACATTTAAGCTTTTGATAATCTTTTAGGTTTTCAAGGAATTTGTGGAAACCTTCCAAGATGTGCCCAGCACTACTTCAAAAGTATGGGTTAAAGCGGGGACATACGACGCAGGAGCAAGAAGTGAGTATAGTAAACTATACCTGACTGGTATGAACTACAAATCAATAAACAGGAATAACTCTACATTTCACGAAAAAAAAATTATCAAAAAATTTTTTATGCAAACCTAGAGTAATATTATGCTACCTTTTAGCGTTGATAAAAATAATATCAATAAATTTTTTATTCAAAAGCAGGGTAATATTATTTTACTGTTTAGCGTCTGATATGTCTGAGTCTGACAGCTGGTACTGCCTCAAGCTCCCAATGCTGCCATTGATTAAAACCCTATTGTCTAACACATTACAACTGCTTGGGTCAATTTAAAAAACAGATATAGAGCTCATAGTTTAAGGAATCAAAATATGTAAAAAGTAAATTGTAAATCTTATCATAAACAGTACAAATAAACTTCAAACTTTATAATGTTGGTAAAATGTTAATAAATTATTTAATAATTACATGTTTTTAAGCAGGTTTTTGTGACATAACTCAAAGCTATATTTTACTGATAAATAAACTAAATTATACTAGCTTTTTTATGATACTAATATTTAATTAGAAGAAAGAAAGAACTATAAAAATTAAAACAAATTATCTACTCCTGCATGAATTTGATATTACCCATGCTAATAATTTTTTAAATTTTTTTTCCAATTATTTTTCACTTTTAAGTAGAAATGCTTGTCTTTGGAGTCAATAATGATGAATTGACCTCTGTGGCTCAGTTGGTAATCGCGTTGGTTGCTTATTCCTGGGGTTAGGGGTTCGAATCCCCCCCACGGAGCAAGTTTTTTAATGTTCCGGGGTCTTGGATGTGTATTAAATATGTGTATCATATAATAAAAATCTTATATATGTGTATAGTATAAAATGTTAAATATATTTCTGTTGTTTGGTGCCTGTAACACAAGTCCCTCAGGTACTTATCACAGGGCTAGACTGACGTGGTGTAAAGCATTCATAGATGATATTATTATTATTATATTATTAATAATGACTTCTTTGCTTATGCAATTCCATTATTACTGAATATGTTGCATTCTCATTATATTTTTAGAGGAAGATACCTCAGAGAAGGGAAAACTGTACAAACCCGTCTCCCGGTTAGATGAGAAGAGGATTGTCACCGAGGCAGACATCGTGAGGACCCTGGCCAGTCCCAGACAAGAACCTCCTGGTAGACCCAGGAACAAAAAGAGTGGAGATAAGAAAAAAAGCAACTTGGAACTCTTCAAAGAGGAATTGAGGCAGTAAGTGACAAATTAAAGAAATTATGAATGTTTCAGAAAGTTTCACATATTCAACCATTAAAAAATTAGAAATATAGTTTTTGCTGTATCATCAATGCTTCAAATTTTTCAAATATGGTAGATATTTAAAGCAAGGATGAAACAGCAAAAGCTATATTTCTAATTTTGAATGAATTTTAAATTAATGTTTCTCAAACTCTTTAGGCAATAACCAATTTTTGTGATGTAAATTGTAATAAACCATATGAACATGTATTATATTGATACGTATTGTTGTAACGAAACTTACCTTTTACAATGACATATACAATTGTTCCAGAATACAAGAAGAACGGTCTGAACGCCACAAGTATAAGAATGTTTTACGGGACAAGGGCATGCCGGTGGAGCCGACCCTGGATATACTGCCTGACGTGGGCTCCTACGACACTGGGGACCCCAACACCACCAACTTGTACCTCGGCAATCTCAACCCCAAGGTCAATGTGAAAACCTTTTATTTAATAAGTTTGGTAACTTTTTACTGTTTGCCAATATCATTTTTAATATAAAATAATATTGTATAGGGTATAATGGGATTAGCATGTTTTTGGATAAAAGTCCATGAATAAATAATTACATTAAAAAAAACAACCAATTACGAACATTCAATCAGTTGGTAACTTTTTACTGTTTGCCAATATCATTTTTAGTATAAAATAATATTGTATAGGGTATAATGGGATTAGCATGTTTTCGGATAAAAGTCCCTGAATAAATTATTACATTAAAGAAAACAACCAATTACGAACATTCAATTGGTTGATGTTAATCTTTTACATTTTTTAGTAATAAATTTATAACAATAGAATTAAACCTTTGCGTAAATTTAAAATGATTCAATAATAAGTATATTATATTATAATGGAACATTTCAGATTACGGAGCAGCAGCTGATGGAGATATTCGGACGGTACGGGCCGCTCGCTAGCATCAAGATCATGTGGCCCCGCTCAGACGAGGAGAAGGCGCGCGGTCGCAACTGCGGGTTCGTCGCCTTCATGTCGCGCAAGGACGGCGAGCGCGCACTAAAGAACATCAACGGTATACGTCCACTGACTAAAATATTATAAGGGTTCCGTACACAAAGGGTGAAAACGGGACCATAATACTAAGATTTCGATGTCCGCCTGTCTGTCTCTAGGCTGTATCTCAAGAACGGTAATAGCTAGACACAAGAGAATTGAAATTTTTGAAGAATAGGTATTTTTGTTGCCGCTGAAACAACAAATACTAATAAAAAATAAACATGCTTTTTTGGCATTTTCTCGCTACTTTATCGTCTCTGCTCTGCTTACAACAAAGTCTGCCACAATTTTGATATATTCAATGCATCGGTCAAATGGATTAAACGCCATTTTCTGACACCCAAATTGTAACTTGTATGTTTGTTAAATATAAATTGTAATTTTTAATTTCAATAATAAAAATAAATTCTAAACCTCTTTTTTGTTAGAGCGTATTTTGTATCTTCATATCGCATGTTGTGTTCACTCTAGAAGGTTGTACACTAGGATTTATTTCCATTTTGTATAATAATTGTTACAAAATGTTCTGTGATACAACCAGTTTGTGAACCTGTCAATAAAAAAAAATAGTGATTGGATCAGCTTATAATGACTAATAACAAAATGCTGAAGAGCTTTTTAGTTTGGTTGAATTTGTGACTGTTCATGTCATTGTAGCATCCATAGAGGTGGGCTGCATTTGATTGAGTTTTGGTGGTGCAAATTAGGGCCTATCTTTTTCATGATAGGCCGGAGACTACAGCCCGTGAATCGATCGGTTCTGTGGTATTCATTTTGATTACTGACTTACAATAATTTTGACTACGGAGATGTTTTTAAATATCACCAAATTACATTAAAATTAAATTTTAAATGATGATTCATGCCTTATGATGTGACGCAATAGTTGTGACGGCTCCTTGTACACACTCAATGATCTCTCTGAATATTCTTACTTGGTCCGATAATCTGCATGTTTTTTTTATGACATTTATGGGGCAAGCGAGCAAACGGGTTACTTGATAGAAAGCAACTGCCGTCGTCCATGGCCACCCGTGACATCAGAATAGTTGCAAGTGCGTTGCCGGCCCTAATGAGGGAATAGGGAAGGGAAATAGGAATAGGTGGATTAAGGAAGTTGGGCCACCGGTAAAATCACTCACTGAACGAAACACAGCACAACGCCGTGTCACGTCAGCTTTCTGTGAGGCCGTGGTATCACTCTGGTCGAGCAGGCCCATTCGTGCCGAAGCATGTCTCTCCCATAGCATAAATGTGTTTTCAGGCAAGGAGATAATGAACTACGAGATGAAGCTGGGTTGGGGCAAGGCAGTGGTGATCCCACCCGTTCCCATCTACATCCCGCCCGTCCTGCAGCAGCCCTGCCGCCCGCCGCCGCCCTCCGGCCTGCCCTTCAACGCGCAGCCGCCCAAGCACCTCGCCGACAAGGTACGGCCGCGGTACCTATTCGTAATATGCGTGGGGTCCGCAAGGGATGATCTTCCGACCGGGCGAGGTGGTGTGCCCCGCCGGGCCGAGGCCCATTTCGATTATGTCGGTCGTCAAAAGGCATCTCAAAAATATGTTAAAAGAATTTAGCTGTTAGCTTAAAAACTCTCAAACATATTTAAAGCAACGACGTTGTTTAATCCATGTTGTTGTGCGTCACAGATTCCCCGCGTGCGGCCCGGCGACCACTACCCCAGCGACCCGGATGACAAGGAAAAATATGAACAGGTATACTCCTATATAATAATAATATCCATTCTGTACTTAATCACTATAGGAATTAGGCCGGTGAG
>JAOTAV010047449.1:0-16825 GCA_026546445.1 Cyclargus thomasi
TATATATAACCAGCTGACCCGGCAAACGTTGTTTCACCATATAAATAATTTAGGGTGATGAAAAATAGATGTTGGCCGATTCTCATAGATATCGGATAAGTACAAAAAATGTAACTAAAATCAGTCAAGCCGTATGGCATCGGAGAAGTATGGCAACGAAAACTGTGAAACGAGAATTATATATATTAGATTTTATATATTAGATATTATAATAAAACAGTAAAATTGGCGTGTCTGTAGATTTAGTATTTTTACGAAATGATTTATGTTGTGGAGCTAAGGAACAGTAATAGAACACAAATCGACAGAAAAAAAAATATCTGTTTATCTGATTGTATGGCCCGGAACTACTGAACGGATTCGAATAAATCCTTTTTATTTAATATCGAGTCTAGGCAACACATAGGATACTTTTTATTCCGGTGTAAATGTACGGTTCCGGTAATACATATTACATTGTCGTTTCATTTATAAATACATACCAACTAATATAAATTATTTCTTTGTCTTATCCTTACTTGAAAAAATTAAGATAGACCACTTTTAGTTTTATACAAATGTCCTTTACACAAAAAAGGCTAATGGTAAACGCACACCTGTGAAAACCGAATAAATGATAGTCATTAACCGCCTCCAAAAAACGAGTTGGTTATATGTTTTGAAGTCGGTACCAGTCAAAAATTTAAAGTAGACAAATCATGACGTGTTAGCTGGGACCGACTTTAAAATAATGAAGATTGTGTACGGAAATAGGCTCATGCCTCACCGAATTCTAAAACAGGCACTATTGAAGAATAAATGTTATTTTATACTTTTTAGTTCCTTTTTAATGTTTTTGTTTTTTCCTTTGGAAGTCGGTTTTAATTTTTTGTTAATTTTCCCTTTGAATTTGACTGCGAATGATTTTAACGAATCTGACGATTCGGCGCGGGCGAGTGGACGAGGTTACATGACATTTTATATACCGAATTATACAATTCGTTTTCTTTGCCATATTCGACTCGTTTGTTTCTGAAAGATCTGCGCTTATAATTGCCCGAAGCCGCGGGCAGAAGCTATTAATAATAATACTTACTAATATAATAAACGGAAAAGTGTTTTTGTTTGTTTGTCCTTCCTTCACGCTCTAACGACGTAACCAATTGACTTGATTTTTGGCATAAAGTTAGTTGAGAGTATGGAGAGTCTCATAGGCTACTTTTGGTCTTGGAAAGACATTACGTTTTTGAGAAAAAAGAGTATCTTTACCAGTTTTTGAACTAAACGCGGGCAAACCCTGCGGACAAAAGCTAGTAATAATAATAAGAAAGTTTTAGTTTTGTACACGTGTACTATTTACTTATTGACCCGTAATAGGAAAATTATAGGTTCTCACGGGTTGAAACTATCCTGTTTTTTTCTGTGCTTTCATTAAAAATTATTTCATCGGTAAAAAGAAACTCTTCCCTACTTAAAACATTAGTATGTGGACGTGGTCAAAAACTCGCTGATTTTTTACATAAGACAATATAATGGTTTTCCTAATGAGTCTATAAAGTTGGACATTTATTTTATTTATTTTTTATATTTATTTATTTATATGGCGCTTTGGTTATAACCATGGCCAGTGTCAAGTAAAGGCAGGAAATCAATTTTCTTGGTACAATAATTTTTAGCAACTTTATATACATTTCGTCAAGTCTAGTCTAGTCAGAGTAAAGATAAAACATCAATACATTCAGAGTCAAGTCAGTTGATTTAGTAAAGCGGTAGAAGCTTTACTAAAACTTCGGATGGAGTTTTGGAGGGGAACACAAAATAGCAAGTTTCTTGAAGTTGTATCACTTGCCCACACTTGTGCATGATAACGGATGTTTAATATTCGATATTCTACCATTATCACACATTAAACGCCGAAATAACACAAATTTAACAAAAAATACAAAACACACAACGTCACTCTCTGAAGTCTCCGCCAAAACTCCGGTTGGACAGTTGTTCAGACATTCAACTTGTTTTTTTTTTACCATTTAATGGGGTTGGCCAAGACCTAAACGTTTTCGCTTCGTTGTAGACCTGCCAAAATATGTCATTTTCATACATTTTGTTTGGCGATTGTACAAAGAAGCGAAAACCTTTTGATTTTGGCTAACCCCCCTTGTCCACATCATCATGTGTGCAGTGGCAGTCTTCCACAGTGCAATTTTCGCGTAACTTTCCGCCTCGCACAATAAAACTTTGGAATGAACTATCACCAGCAGTATTTCCGGACCGATAAGACCTGGAAACCTTTGAAACGGGAGCGTATTTCCACGGCTGGCAATGCACTTGCATTTCTTACGATAATGAGAGTGTATATGAGCAATGGTAGTTAGTTTCCATCAGGTAACCCGATTGCCCCTTGTTTTATAATGGGCGACGGAAGTTGATTTCCATCAGTGACCTGATGAGAGTGTAGAGATGAAGACGGTAGGTCTTTCATTTACTATGACGTTAAGCTATTTTTTGACGTCTTTTAACTATCAAAAACGAAAAAAATGTCTGACAGCATAGATCGGCTACCCAAATTTAAAACCTAGTAACCCCTGTTTTAAATGTATTTTCGCATTTTCGGAATAACCAGATACGTACCTACAACCCCTAGTTCAAAAACACACATTTTTATATCAATTATCGAAAAATAATTTTAGCAAATCGAAGTAATTTGTAAGAAGGATAGGTAGTGACAACCAGGTTTTTTGGCTCACCTGGACATTTTCGGAAATCCTGGACTTACTAGGTTTTGATTTTAAACAGCCGATATGTTATCTAAAATATATTTGAAATTATTAACTCAACAATAGAGATATTGAAGCGGTCATTTTAACATTTGGAGTATCAATTTAGTGCAGTGTTTCCAATTTTGTGCATTGTCAAATTAATTGTTATTGTTTAATTGATTTGAAATTCTAGTTATTCTCTAATAAGTATGAGCATCGCTATATATATCGTGGTACTTGTGGTATGGTGTAAAGTATTTCAAATAAACATTTTATTATTATTATTATATATTAATACGCGAGCGGAAAACTTTGTACCCCTTTTTACGAAAGACGCGTGGATGTAAAAGCATCAAGTTTCTCCCAGTTATAGCAGACATGAAGGAGGAGCGTGGAATACTAATATTATTCAAAAATATGCTTTAATTTTGCACATTTTTAATAAATAAAACGCTACGCACATTACAACAGGCATGCTACAATATTTTGATATCACACGATAATCGTACACAAAATACTATTTTGTTTATGGTTGAAGTTTGTGTTTTTTTAATAAAATTTAATGGTCTAGTAACCTGTGATTAAATTGAGAAATATTTATGGTCGAATTTTGACCACAGAGCGACATCTAGTGACATTAATTTCACTGGTGGCACAACTTCCCTGCATATCATTCCCTATCCCTATTCCCGTTACATAATCCCCCATACGAGATCGGCAACGCACTTGAGACTTTCCGATGTGACGAGGGTTCCTGGGCGACGGCAATTACTTTATATCAGTTAACCCGTCTGCTCACTCGTCCACTAAATTCCTAGAAAAAAAAAAGTATACGTAACATGTAGTAAAAAAAACAAACTTTTTTGCGACCATCTCAGTAATAGGTACAGTATTTTTACCCTTTGAGTACAAAACTTGAAAGTATTACACTTCCCTTAACTCCAAAAATAATGAAAGCAATAGCTTTTTTAACGAAGGCTGTGCCAAAAATAAAGTCCATTGGTTGCTTCGTTAGGGCGCGAAGGAAGGTCAAGCAAACACAATGGCGGATATCTGTTATTATATACTTACTAACAGGCATAATAACTGTCACACCGGCTTCGGTGACGATGGCCCGTAACTCTCTCTTCCTTTACTCTTTAAATAACATGTGTCTAATGCGGGAATCGAACCCATGACCGAGTCAAGAGCCACGCCCTGTACCACTAGACCGTGGAGGCGTTGAGTTGATATTCATGGTAATAGACAAACAGACATTTACGACAAGTGATGCGTCCGTTGCGCCAAAATTCGTGTATCGCGCGGGTGCCGTACATTTTTCCGGAGGAAAAACTTGTCCTTTTTCGAATCTCAAAGTATCTCTATACCCAGCAAAGTCGGTTCAGCGGTTTAGGTGTGAAGGGATAACAATCAGACGGACAAATAGACGGACACACTTTCGTATTTATTATATTAGTATGGAAGTAAGGAATGACTTTGCCCGTAATCCGCTTATAAGCATTCCTTTTGTTTGGGTTAGCGATCACGCCCAGCGATACTACCTGTACATAATGACGTCATCACATGGAGCGTGACGTCATGTAATCTTAGCCAGCTAATTAAACGCCTAGGCCATTCGTAGATATTACGCTCGCCAAATCCTTAAAACTTTTTTAAGTAGCTTCTACCTTAGTATATATAAAAATGTGTATAAAAATTTACATGATTGTCAATGAAACACAATATTTGATACCATAAACATACACACTTTCATATTTAAAATAATATTAGGATCCTAGCGGGTCCGACAGGTGTTGTCCCGAAACACACGCAAAAAATTACATTACATTAAAATCGGTTCAACCGTTTTGGAGGACTTCAGTGACTAATACACGCACACAATAAATATACAAATTAAAATTATTTAGTGTTATGTATTCAAAATATATTTGAAATATCATAATTGCACGTCATTGTAACGGCAAGAATGTATTGGTAACTTGTATGTATAACCTATATACTATGTACTACATTCTGCAATGTCCTTCATAGCAGAATGTAGTACATAGTATATTTGATTGATTGATTGATTGATTAATTGATTGATTGATTGATAAACACATAGAAACTTTGTATGAAACGTTGCTAGTCATAGCATTATTTTTTATCCTTTTGGCGTCCGTAGACCTTTGGTTTCACTCGAGAGGGTGCAGGTTCAAACCCCGATGGAGGCGTGTAACAATGAGACTTTTCCGATCTCAAGTACATAACACGGATGCAAGTGGAAGAATTTCGGCACGAATGTGCCGGCTCGACCGGAGTCATGCCACGGTCTCACAGAATACTGTCGTGAAACGGCGTTATGCTATGTTTCGTTCAGTTCATCCCTTTATCCCCATTCCCATTCCCTATTCTTTCAATAAAGGCCGACAACGCACTTGCAACTCTTCGGATGTCACGAGTGTCCATGGTCGACGGCAGTTGCTTTCCATCTAGTAACCCGTCTGCAAGCTTGCCCCCTAAATATTATAAAAGAAAATTATTGTATGGCAAAAGCCTTTTATTTGAATAAAGGGCTTTTGCCATATGAGGCATGCCAGGCCTAAAGACTTTGCATTTCCAGGATAAAAAGAGAAGGTACTTGTCATTATGTGGCTTATGTTTAAAATAAAATCTCTTTTTGAAAAAGCGTAAGCAAGATTTTCACTTTAAAGAGCGTTCACCCTGTACTGTTCATTTTGCAATGCACCAAGCCGTAACAAAGGCTCGCGGTCAGGGTTGTCAATAAACACTTTTTTGTAAATATTTTATAGTATTTAATGCGGATTTGTTCATAGTTTCGTGGGAAAATAACTTTTGGAAGAAAAAAATAAAAAAGAAAAGTAATAACTTTTCTTATCATGCACTTATTCCACTTTTTTCAAGTTTTATTATTGTAAAACATGGATTTCCGTCAAAAAATTACAGAACAGTCAATATCATATAAAAATAAGAGAATTAATTATAATGTTATGAGAATGAGTGATAGCGTTATGAGTACATACGAAGTTGATTTTTTCATATCACGTAGGTTATAATAATATGCAAAATTATTTCAGTTAAACTTATTTTTTTAGCAGACTTGAAAGTATTACGAAAGCAAAGCTCTAATTTATTTGACGTCATTTTTTTAGATTTCGTTAGTGACAGCCCTAGGTCATCAGCAAGGAGCCCTGGGGCTTAGCCTCAATACGTAGTGATGAATGAAAATTGAGCGCGTAATAAGTGTGTATATGAAGGTATTTTAAAAATTTATAATAATATACCACAAATTATAAAAAAAAATGTCCAAAATCAAAATCGCCTACTAAAGTAACCGTTGCATTTTAAACAAAACAATATTCGATTTTGGCGCCAAAAAACCGCCTTCTTATTTTTTTTATATTTCGATATATCTAGTGTCACTCTCGCAACAAATACGAATCTAACGACACTCTCAAGCCAAAAGCCAGCAAGTCGTTTAGGCTGCAGAGCGTGCCAAGCAATTATAAATACATACATACTCTAGAAAAACTAGAAAACATAACCTTTCCTCTGGCGCAGTCGAAAAAATAATAATAATAGTAGGTTTTACTACGAATAAATAAAAGGAAGAGAACTCTTTTAAAACTTGTTCCAGGGCCTGTTTCACCGCTTAATGTTAAAGTCTCTGTTTTATACAACTTTTCAGACAGATTCTCCATAAGAAATCTGTCAAATAAATAAACTCTGTAAGCGGTGAAACAGGCCCTATAACTTTCACATTTTATGTAAACCAATATGGTATACCCAATATGAAATCCATATTGGTTTACACAATATGTCAACCACATTGGGTTACATATCGTAATCTAAAATGAGCTTTTGTTGAACATTTTTTAATATTTAGATAACAGGAAAAAGTTTTGTACACACTTCAAAATATTTTGTTTATTTCTTATCTAAATTATATTTTTATTACTCATGCGGGGAAAGTGGTGTCTTCGCGCAAAGTTTTAGGGTCGAAAAAAAAATTGGATGCGAGAAGTTTCCTTATCGCACTCAAATTAACATTACATTTACTCAAAACTCGTGTGGTATTTGTGAAGTGGGAAATCTTTTCGACCCCAAAAAAAATAGTATTTGCTACTCGTGTGAAGTTGTCAATTTTTTTTCTCTTTATTGGAACAATTACAAACATTTACAAAAAGGTACAATTACAAACATTAATAAAAACACATAACCTACACTATTGTTCGCAGAATGACAAATATAGTTTTCTTTTTTAAAGTTACGGACAAATACAAAGTAATAATTTTGAATTATTTACGAGAGAATTGCCCACGAGAGCGAAGTTGAACGCAACGAAGTTCATTCCCACTAGTTGCACAATATACTATTAATACATGAGACAGATATCGCAAGAAACACGCAGACGACACACATATTCTTTGATAGTATCTCGATAGCGGAAATACAATTATGAAAGCCTTTGACATTATACCAGCTATTTCGGTGACCATCGCTTGCTACTAAATATTCCCTTTCGGTCCAAATTAGTTACGACTTGGTAGGAAACGACTATTTTCTATATAGGAAGGCTGCTTTCTACATATGTTATAGTAGATAACGACGGTGTTCTATATACTAAATAGCGACTGTTCTGTTTCCTGTATAATAACAAGGGTTTTCTACCTATATAGTTATAAGAAACGATTGTTTCCTAGATAGTAAGGAACGACTGTTTGGAATACAGTTATAAAATTATTTTACAGAAGGAGAGTTATGTTTTCCAAGAATATGTATGTATGTATAATTGATTGACACGCTCTGCAGCCTAAACGGCTTGATGGATTTTAACGTATGACGTATCGTTAAATTTTTGATAGCGCAAGTGACACTCGGTACATAAAAAATTGAAATGGCAGAATTTGATGTTATAATTTTGTTACTGTCCATTTAGGTAGAGTAGAGTATCAAAATGAAGGGCCTTAAAAAGCCGTTCTAGAAATAAATATAAATTGCAGCCGGGTTTTCTGTTTTTGGACATTTAGTTTATGAATTTCTTGACAAGCCTAGGTGAAAAAGTGTTTTTTTTTTAATCTTTGTCTTTAGAGGTCACTGGTAGGATTGGTAAGTTATGTTTTTAATTTGAACCATGAAGTTTGGCTTCAAATCTATAGACTCAAAGTCTCACTAACATAGTCATCTATCAACGCACAGCCAATAAGAAATATTTTAATCTACCCCCAAGGACACGTAGGGTATGAAAGTTTGTATGAAAATATGTGGGAATGTGGATGGTGACCAAAGGAAGATCTTCCCACCGGGCGATGTGTTATGCCCGGCCAGGCCGAAGCCCACGTGATACATTTCAGCTGTTGTATATATACCGCCGAGCTTCGAAACCTTCGATAGCGTGATGCAAGATTATTGTACGGCCACAAATACTTCTTAACGCAAGCGAAGCCGCTGGCTTCATAAGGGCCCATTTAATTCTCATTTTAAAATCAATAATGAGTCATTCGATCTTCTTCAAAATGGCGTCCTTTGTCCTCGTAAGCGTCGCGCTTGGGGTAAAATTTTGATTTCTTCCAGGACGCTTCCCTGGCATTTCTAATAGAAAAGAAATGCCACGTGAATGACAAGTTTTATTTCCTTTTTATAGTCTTTGTAAATATACTTTACACTATAACAACGATTTCAGAAAACCATCTCGTAAAACGACATCAAGCAAATAAATGATAAATTTTATTGCTATTATTATAAACACTAAAGTCCGCTTTCACCGCTTACTGATAAGTGTCGGATAGGATCCACATTTTTTTTGACAGATGTTGTACGGAGAATCTGTCGAATATTTGTATAATATATATCGGAAACATAAATGTAACATAAATATGAGTATATATCAGATACTTAAATTAGGTAAGCGGTGAAAAAGGCCCTAAATTTTTTCGAGAAAAGGTAATATTGCCAGTGGAAAAAATATTTAATATGAAAATAATCTTCAGACATAAGCCGATGGGGTTCCACATCGATGATCAAAGACATACCTGATAACAGATCGGCCATACATTTTCTTTTATTACCCCTAACGGCATGGATGTATCCTTGGATGGGGGATTTTTCATCCGTTTATGGGGGATCGGGCTAGGTAATGGGGTTTTGTTTTCGCTATACTTTTATTGTTGGATTTGAATATTATTTGTAACGGGAATTAGGTTAGTTATCTTATCTTTGCAATAGACTAAGAGCGCAATTTTCGCTTTAATTTTTATTGCGGAGACCATATTTTGCTGTGCTAAAACCTTCGATCAAATTTTATAAAGATTTACAGTTGCCGTTTAAAAAATAGCAGCGGTAAAACCGCGCTTAAGCGTTATTCCGCTCCTAGTCGCTTCGAGATCACGACTTTAACTCATTTAATTAAGTTTTATTTGTCAATACAATAATCTTGGCGCCATTATTTTATTCAATTTTGAAAGGATCTGTGCAGCTATATTAATAATATATGATCGAACGCTAAAACTTATGGTTTATAAATAACACTATCTGTGCACCGAGGTCTACCCGTTACTAGTTGGGCAAAATAATTTGTGTAATATTTCCCAGCATTAAAAAAGCTAGTTATTAATAATGACAACTCCCACGTTGGCTTCGATGACGGGGGCCAGTTTTAATTATTCAAACCAGGCCAGTTTGGCCGGATTAATTTTAATGTTACACAAGTGTGTGCGCAGAGCATAACCCGGTAGGACGGATGACCGACGCGACTGGCGAGAGATTAGACGCAGGACCGACGTTTTACATGCCTATTCGACGCACGATAAAGTCTACATTCTAAACTTGGAAATAATTTTTTCAATAATAGTTATCGAACCCACGATCTTCGAGTTTTTTTAATTTTATTGTATCACACAATTATTGTCATAAAGAAAAAGACTTTAATCGTTAATAGTTTCCTAGTTGATATTGGTGATGGGTGGAAAAATGAAGTTCATTATGTCTTATTTTTCAGTATTTTCATTAAAATATAATTCATTTAAATAAATTACCCTGTCGTGTCTTGTATAAAATCAGAAAATCCTGAAAGTAACGTATAAAATAACAAAACGTGACTAAAATTATTTTTAACCGAGGATAGACATTTTCATCGTCAGTATAATGGTGCTAGTCAAAATAAATGCTGGGTTCAACTTATATAAGTCAGACTTTTATATTAATCCCAAGTTAATGTTCGGAATGCCACAGTATAATTAGCGGCAGTAACATAACTCAGGCGTGAGCAATGCGTCCGTTGTCTGCAGAATTGCCGTCTAGGCGTGCAATTACAATCGACCACAAATTACTCCTGCCAATACTATTGATTGTAGGACAAACAGTTTGCTTTTATATTAAGTAATTGGACATCGGGCTAATGCATGACATTTTATACGAGTTGGTTGTCATTCATTGTCATACCACTATAAATATCTACAAAGTTTTATACTTATTTTGCGAATAATAGAAACCAACGGTAACTTAACTCCTATTATAGTAGCGTTCTGAAGTTACTTCTTTTTGAACTGTCATGTAATGTCAGTCCGTTACCGTTAGATATTTTCACATTACACGGATATTATGGTGTGAGAGTGATATAGAAGCCTCGCTCCGCTCGCCCAACTAATTCAATTTCTGTAAAATCAGTTCACAACTTATCAAACAAGCTAAATGTCCAGAATTAAAAACCCTACTGTGGGAACCGTTGCAATTTAAACATCAAGTATATTTCTCGAATGGCTATTTAAAGCCCTTCATTTTGATACGCTACTCGACCTAAATGGGCGGGAAAAAAATTGGGAACCTCACAATTTAGACTTAATAAATCCGCAATTTTGATTTCTCAATTTTTTAATGTTGGGTAATTAGACAGTGTCACTTACACTATCAAGACCAATCTAACGATACCTCATACGTTAAAATCTATCAAGCCGTTTAAGCTGAAGAGCGTGCCAAACAAATATACATACATACTCTCGAAAAACTCTTCTGGCGCAGTTGGGTAAAAAGAGAATAATTAGTGACTGCTACCGTCTATACTTCCCGAAAACGCTTCAGTCATTTGAAGTACTAATCCTTAGTATTTTCATGATATATTTCGCATTAAAATAGTCCCACATACATATCATGATTAGTCCAAGTGAGGTCAAAGATACCCAAAACTCCGAACTCCCCTCAGATACGGTAATTTGCCATAAATCTTAGAGATATGCGGAGATCGGGTCCAAACTCCGACAATTGTAGTCACATTCGGACTCCATTACTCCATAGATAAGGATGTATGTAGCTGGGGCTTAAAAGAATAATCATCATTTTTGTTACATACGTAAGCAAAAACTGTCATATTCGATGTCATCTGTTAACTTGGTAAAGAAATAAACAAATAAAAAAATGCGGCGGGGTACAAATTGTAAATTTTTAAATGATAGCCGTTTGAGATCTCAAAAAACGGTGGCACGGAATTGAATACAAAATAAGATAATTTGTATGATTTTTGTGCCAAGTTAAAATAATTTTATTGAGTAACCAATTCTATGGGAGAAATATTGAATAGCCCTGGTAGGTATGTTAATAAATGTTAGTTAACTACTTGCGTCTTAGGGGTAACGGCACAGTAAATGTATGATACAGTATATGCACTCCCGCCCTGTGTTTGAAATAGACACTGACAGCCGCGCGGCTTGTGAGTTGTGACACGTGCTAGGGCAGCCTCTTGGCAGTACTTTAATTACCCGACCGAAAGATACTTAATGTTTTTTTATCTATCTACTTGAATATTTTTCAGGTTTTGTAATTATTGTTTATTCATACTATATTATTGTTAAACGGTTTTATTTAGTGTATCCGGTTTGTTTGTTTATTTAGTGGGAAGAAATAAGTAAATCAAATTTTATTCTCTGCCTTTCAACTGATTGATCTGAAATTTGTTTCTATGACATATATGAAACGAAGTTATATCGTCTGATATACGAATTTTACGGATGTATTTTTTCCACTCGTAATTATTATATTATTACTCTATAAGTACAATCTTGGATAAGTTTCATTCTAGTCTACCGTAAACTCATAATAATAGTATTTATACTTTATCATTGTTATTAATTAGCACCTCTCTTAACTTTCGAAATTTCCCGGTAAAAATGTTAATTCTGAGTGTGTTAATATTAGTCTTAGGCAACCAAAAACAGCACAGCAAACGCGTATTACAATTTTCCATAATATTCCAAACATCACCATTCGCTCGTTATTATGTATCATCCGCGACTGTAGCTCTACCGAGATTCTACCGAGATAGAGGCGTGTGGCTTTGAGAGCTTTCTGGCCGTTTATATGGAGCGCACATTCTGTAATGTAGTTCCTATTCTGTGGCAACAGTTTATCATTGTAATCGGATTGGAAGTAGATTTTTTGCCTCCCTTCCCCCTACCTCTCTTTCCGTATATAATCCAGCTCGTTACCATGGCAACGTAAGCCGTGTCACGAGGCTGAAGCCCGAGATTGAAAACCACTGACCAGGTCAGAACAGATTGAACAGTGAAATGTATTGATGCGCACAAGGGGTTTTTGTTTGGATTTTTTCTTGCTTAGAATACGCTTTACGAGTCGGTTAGCATCCATGTTACAGTTTTTTATCCGACTGCGTCAGAAGGATGATTATGTTTTTCGCGAGTATGTATAATCGTTTGGCACGCGTTGCAGCCTAAAATTACATACATTAAAAAAATTAAAACTAAAAATGGTAGATTTTGGTATCAAAATAATTGTGAGGTTCCAAAATTTTTTTTCCGCCCATTTAGGTCGAGTAGGATATCAAAATGAAATGATCTAAATACTTTCTCACTGGACGAAACACAGCACAGCGCTGTTTCACAGTTTTCTGTGAGGCCGTGATATTTCTCCAGTCCATTCAGCCCATTCAAGACGAAGCATGGCTCTTACATGGAAAATTTGCCGGATGTCCATTCTACAACTGATCTTTTGCCAGTCGTGTCGGTCATCCTACCCACTATATTATATGTTATGACAATAAAGGAAGAGAGATTGCTCTTGCGTACTACGCACACACTGGGCACTAAAAATCACTCCTACGTAGCACGTTTCTATGAAACCGACCACCGTCACCGGTGCAGGAGTTATAATAAATGAATACTAATCTAGAGGGATATTTCTTCTCCCCTCTTCCTACCGGCAATGCTACACCAAATCATTGATTCTCGAGGAAATAAAACTTTTCCCGAAATCACAACGCTCAAATACATTCCCTTTGTCAATAGTTCCAAACATGTCATTAGGGGACGAGATTCTTTTGGTGAGGTCAAAGGGAATGTTATAAGAGATCACGTACGCGAAATAAAGAAATCCTTTGGTAGTATACAATAAAATATACTTGTCAAAGAGAAGAATACCTTTAATATCACAAATTAAATACTAAAAGGGTTACCGAGGCTTTGTTGTTTTAGGTATTATGTTTGGTTTTAATTGAATGAAGAGTTTATTTGAAAGCCCTTTTGTCTAAAAGGGGTAAACGAGCAGAAATGTTACCTGTAGGGCTAGCATAGTCAGTTTGACATATAAAAGTATATACAAACTGAGCGATGGTTGGGACAAACTGACAGATTTCCGTGCATCCGTCACTTCAACGTCACTTTGACTTGAAGCTATGGATTTCCGCAAAGTAACGCCCGATTCCATTAAATATCTGTCTGAAGAGGTTAATAGTTTATGAACTTTTTACACAGCATTTTTTAGGTTAGGCCCTTTTATTTTTTTTTTTTTCGTTGGGGAAATGCATTTATGCATCCCCATGTATTTGTGACTTGGGGAAGTACTCACTAAAACCCCAACGGTGTTCCTGCTTTTTCGCTTAAGGCAGGGCCGCGGGATACGCGAAATACAAAGCCGCGCTACCATTAGGCCTTATGAATAATAAAAACTAAGAAAACGTATCTCCCATACTATTATATATAAAATATTGTACAATCAGGAAAGTTCAAAAAGATACAGATCGCGGAGCGGTAATAATATGGTCGGGTTATGTCAAACTCAGCCGGCAGGTCACGACTTACATTTTTTGCCGTGGGAGAGTCATTTTTGGCACGAATTGGCCGGCTCGACCGGAGTGATACCACGGCCTCACAGAAAACTCACGTGAAACGGCGTTGTGCTGTGTTCCGTTCAGTGAGTGAGTTTATCATTCCCTCATAGAGGCCGGCAGTTCCTCTAAATGTCATTAAAATCCGACCAAAATCCGTAGGTCCGTCAACTGTCTCTCTTTCAACGTCCCCCATTATACATATTACATTTGTAACAGAATAATACATGATTTTTACGAGCTTTTTACTTAAGCAGAGAATCCGAAAATCGTGTATAATAATATTTTGGAAAAATCATGTTTTACAAGACCTAAAGTAGCCTATGTTACTCTCCATCCTTTCAACTAAGTCCATGCCAAAAATCAAGTCGATTGGCCTCTTCGTTTGGACCTGAAGAAAGAACAAAAATATACTCTCATTTATAATATTTGCATGGAATTATGGATCGTCAGCAGGCCTTATAGCGCGGAAGGTCTATTGTTTATACCCAGATTCTACCATACTTCATTTTACTCGACTGGCTCCATAAAGTTGGCAACAACAGAACAACTGGTAATTAGAAATCAAAGCGATACATCACCGTTCCGGCCATTTCTCCGGCAAGACGAATGGTTATGGATTAGACCGGCCGTTAACGGTGGCCGGTAACCGTCGGTTAACCGTGGCTTTGGGGGCTTATTCGGCTTTGTCGCAATCGAGGTCAGATGTTTTGTTTATGGCCTATCATCGACTGATATTTGGCAATAAGATTTTTGCAATATTCGAAGTCACTGCTCGGTAAATATTTTGTCTTCTTTTTAATTATAAACACATTAATAAAATAAAAAATAAATAAAACTCATTTATTTCTGTGTAAATTTACAACAATTTTTTTCAGGATGTCTACACGTTGACCACCACCGGTTCGGGAACTAGCCGTGCGAGAAGAACCGGCGTAAGAAAATTCATCTTTTAAAATAAAAATATACAATCAAATGTAATTACATATCCAATACATTGTTAATAAAAAATAGTTACATCATTGTTAGTCAAAAGTTTAAAATTTACTTGAAGTAGCCTTGCAAATTGCTGTTGTACTCCCAGGATGTGCTGTCGCGTCGCGTCGTTAATAAAATCATTTACCTTATAATAGGCGTTGGGACACAAACGTTCTTTGACCGCTTTTTTAAATTTATCGATAGAAAGATATTGAACGTATTCTGGTATTATATTAAATGATGTTTAATTATACGAATAATAAATACTACAGAAGAATTACTAAGTCAAAAAATGGTTCCACGAAGCGCACACGTCGGTCATCATTTCGTGGAACTTCACAATTTTTATCGGTTGTTAAACTTACATCAAGTTCGGCGACCTACTAAAATCATTTCATACAATTTTCGTTGCCATAGCTACATATCTTTATCAGTGTTGAAGCCATTTTTGATTTTTTCAGTATATTGGTGACTTTCAAATCCTCGCGACCGACAGAAATTCAAATAAAATACCACTTTATTACCTAAGCAACAGATTTCATTATGTTGCATGCGACTACAAAGCCGTGCAGGCATTAAATTGTTTTCTTAGACAAAAATAGGCATTTTGTTTGAATTTTTTGTCGGTCGTAATTAACGACCTCACCGCCATCTTACCGCGAGGATCAGAAGGTTGCATTTAGTGTTGCGCTTTTAGATTATATTTTATTACAGTGGACCTCCGATAATCTAACAAACATTATGCAGGGCAGTGTCGGACTATCGAATTCGCCGGATTATAGGGCACTGCCTAAGACCGCCTATATTGAGTACCTTGTTATACGTATAAGATTTTGCAGCTAGTTGACGGACCTACGAAATTTGGTCAAAATAATGTCATTTAATTCTATTTTGAGCTTTGTCTCTCAGTCTTCTTAAAAGTAAAAGTTTGTTGTAGAATGTATAATTATTTTGTAAACTAAGCTAACTAGTATTGTAAGCCAAGCGCGTCTTGTGTTGTGTCAGATTACAAGAGGTGCCGGAGTAACCAGGGGCCGGATTATCGGGGGTCCACTGTATACTGTTTCAACAAGTAAACTAGCTGTAAAAAAAACTACGTGTCTAAAATAACTCGATCTCTATTTAATCACAACCTTAATTCAATCTTATGCTATGCTGACTGAACTGAACCGAGGGTGCAATTTGGAGTGCATCAAGTTCGTGTTTGACATCAAGATTTGTCATACACGACTATTTACAACATTGATATCTAAAATTCACCTTTAGTGCATGGTGTAAGATTGAAAATGCATTGCATCATCACCTTTGCGTGATGTTTGTTCACGCCGTGTCGAACGCTTTTAAAGGTATGACCGATGATTATATAGCGATGTAAAGGCATGCTTTTAGCCAAATAAATTATTAGTCACATTTCCAACGCACATTTTCAGCAATAAAAAAGTGCTATACATCCCCTCAAAAAGTCACGGCTCTAACATTAACACTAGTGTTGTGACAGGGCAAAGTAACGATAAACACATACGTCTTGACCCACAACCTACATAATTACTGACATAACTGACACAACTTATTACTGCTGTGCGTCATAACTTACGCCCCGTCAGCCGTCAGCGCGTTAATAAATTGTTGCTAACACAAAGATAGATTACACAGATGGCGCGGAAAAACTGCACTTGTTATATTTAGGGCTTGTACATGGGCCAGCGGTGTAAGTTTAACCTCTAATTAGTTTCTTAAAACGTTAAACATATTACTAAAAAAATATAATGTATTATTTTTTATACAATACGATACAAATATTTTCGACCTCTGTGGCTCAGTTGGTAAGCGCGTTGGTAGCTTAAGCCGGGGGTCACGGGTTCGAATCCCGCCAACGGAGCAAGTTTTTCAATGTTCCTGAGTCTTGATGGGTATTAAATATGTGTATCATAGAATAAAAATCTTAAATATGTGTATAGTATAAAAGTATTAAATATATTTCCGTTGTCTGGTACCTGTA
>JAOTAV010047460.1:0-16822 GCA_026546445.1 Cyclargus thomasi
ATATATCCCTGTCTGAAAAAAGATTTGAATTTATTGCTGCGTAAGATTTCTATTTTGTATACCTAAACTGGTTCTTATAATTACGTGGAATAAGAGCATGTTAACTTTCCATCTGATAATATTGATAATGATTATGATATTTAAAAGTCCCCGTCTCAGACTCGAATCACTAATTCAATACGTAGCCAAGCCAAATATTTCCCAATCGAAAGTGTGTCGTAGAATTTAGAATAAGAGCCAGCGACAACCTGATTTTCAGCGTTTTATAAAAGCTAAAAGTTTTCCTTTGACCATTCAGGAATTTTACTCTAGGAGGCATCAACTGGATGCCATGAAGGCCAACTTAATTTCTAAATAAATATATCAACTTTTATGCAATAAATATTTTTTTTCTATAAATCGCACAACCCAAACCACTAGACATCTGGGCTAAAATTTTCATGCAGATTTAGCAGAATTTGTTAAAAATCGAACAACTTTGATAAAATTAGTTACTACAAAATCAATTTAAAGTGATTGTGAAATTAGTGCTTTTTAATATTAGTAGTTTTATTTACAAGAAAAATTAACAAAATGTATTTATTGCTCTTGGCAAATTCGCGAAGTGGCCATTTTACAGCGGCAGTTTTTACATTTAGAAACTGATCTGAACTGATCCAAGATATAGCCTGCAACCTCCGTGGAGGTCTGGGTATCGCTGGCTCTCGGTTCTCGTAGCTTGTCGTAGAGGCGCGTAGCATTCGTAGCACGTCTACGCCTAAATCGACCGAGCGCTACGGAGCCCGGAGTAGCTGTATTTATTTACGTATCGGGAATTTTGAATATCTCAATCTGCTTAAGAGCTTTTTTAATGTTGTGGTTGAGTGTGGCATGTTGTTGGTTTAGTTTGAGAAGAGTAAAAAAAAATTCTATAGTGCATGTTGTAAGCTTTTCTAGCCGAATGTTTTTATATTTGTGTATTCAGATATCTTTATAGGGAATTCTACTATTTGTTTCTTTCTTCACGTCGCAACGGAGCAACTGTATGACGTGATTTTTTGTGTGAAGTTAGTTGGGGGGGCTGGAGAAGGATATAGGGTAATTTTTATCCCGGAATAATATACGGTTCCCGCGCGATAAACTTATTTTGGTGTATCGATGTCCGCCCATTTAATGTTAACCCCTGGGCTTATGGCACGGGCGGATCTGTTGGCGGTATTTTAATTAATTTCTTATCCGTGAATATGTGTGTTGGACGTGGGTGTACTGAATTGAAGACATAGGTGGAAGAACCGGATAACTGTCATTTTTACAACTTTTGAGTACATAATATTTTTTTCCTATAAAAATGCAACCAATCTTGTAAATTACCTCATTATCTAGCTTGTCTATCTAGCTATACATCAAATCCGAATCATTTTGACTTCAAATAAATTTTCTAGTCCGAAAGTGTCTATTTAGGCAAAAATCCGGGAGTAGAGTTTTTTAATGTAAGATATGCGCTTTCATTTATGTCTTCAATTGTGAATTGTGAATTTGTAACAAGCTTGCGATGTAGCGATTATATTTTTTTATGTAGGATATTATTGATGCTCATTAGCACACATTTGTTCGTCTTTCCTTAATGAAGCAACCGTCTTGATTTTTGGTATAGGCTTAGTTGAAAGGATAAACTGGCATAGGCATAAATTTGGTCTTAAAAGTACATCATGTTTTCAAAGGAGGCTTACATAAATATAAGATTTTAAAGTATTTACCGTGTTTTTTGAATGTCTTTCTAGAAAAGAAAGCGTTTTGTGACAATTTGCTCATCGACATGCGTCAGCAAAATTTCCTACTAGAAGTTTCGTACAAGAACTTAAATAAAATAGAAATTATTATTCACTAGTCGACAAATAAATCATCGCGACGCTTTGAGTTAGCGCTAGTGTGAACCGAGTCTTATACAACCTGTAATTCCGTATCCGTATACTTTCGTATATCTCGTATTTCCCCGTTTTGTATATATCTGTAATTCAGTATATTACGCGGTATACTTTTCGTGTACATCCCCGCCACAATGTCGGTGTCTGTCGTGTCACGTGCGCGACGTGTCTCACGTCGGTCGCATCAAACACGTCGACGTGGCCGACATGCTAATACACCGCAGTCTTGAGAAAAAATTGATCCGTATAACGGTAGAGGAGTAAGTAAACTATACCGGGTCGCAGTGTGCCGGGTCTCAGAGCAAAAACCCGCCAACATACAAATTGTATGGAGACGGATGCGTGTATAGCACACCTTGACGGAGCGTGCCAGGCTGAGGCGGGGCGGATTTTTGCGTTACGGATGCGACATGGCCCAGCAAGCCTTTAATAGTGTGACCACATTTAGTAGATTTCTACTTTTTTTGTTCAAATGAGTAAGTTTAAGTCCAAAATCTTTTAGAAGATAAAAAATAAAATGTAATAGAACATTATAAAAATGTAATGAAGACAGTCTATGTAAACATTCAAATTTATTTTAGCTTTAACCATGTAAAATGCATTGATAATTAAAGGAAAAAATTTGATAGAAGCTAAAACACGATTTATTAGATTTTAGTAGAAATTGTAGAATATAGCAACGTTTTTGGTATACCGAGTAACGAGTGATTTAAAAGTTGTCACACTGACGTACTGAAAGTCCGTCCATGCGACAAGACCCGGCCCGTCAACAGCGCGCCATAGCGCATTTTGTGATGTGCTAAGCCCCGTCCCGCCTCGGCACGGCCCGGCACGCTCCATCATAGTGCGCGCGTACCCTAAAGGTGTAAGACAGAACATTCTTTCAGAGCACCTTTGATGTATAACATAAGGGATCTTATAGTATAAAAGAGATATGTGAATAAACTATATTAACTATATATTTATACACACAATTGTTACATCTTTGCGTTGAGCCAATATATTATGTTAAAGTAGACACCCGGTTCAGAGTTGTAGAGGCTGGTAGCTTACTACTACAGGGGGGTTTTTTCCAGCCAAGTTCCAGCATGTTTACGAACTAGCTGTCAAACCAATTCCATTCAAGTTACGCCATCAAATACTAAACTCTTATTATTTTAGCACTAACTTTATAATGTAATCTTTGTGGTTAGTTTAATAATTATTTATGTTTAATGCTAGTTAAATTCATAATGTCAATATCAGAAAATACTTCGTAATTACTAAGCTAACGACTAAATTGTAATTATTATGATATCCGGAAGATTCATTTTAGTGATACGACAGATTGAATTGACTGTATTCGGTTGGAAAAAGAATGGCTTTTTTTGTATTATACAATCCAGCTGAAGTCTCGTGACGTTGTCTCAATACGAAAACACCAATAATGTGTCAATGTCGATGAAAGTTCGTGGCACGTGACTGTTGACTGGCTGGCTATAAGGGATCATAATACCAAAATTATGAAAGTTGGTTTGGGCGTAAACTGTCTGAAAATGACAGGTCGTAATAACCCCCCTGGTCTTCCTAATACAGACACCCGTCTTTCAGGCAGTCAGTTTTTTCTATTCTGATGTAAATTTAATGAATTTAATACCGCACACCTTAGCTATGTTCTTATGATCCTACCAATTATGACTTCAAAATCTGTCATTTTGGTTTTTATTTTTTGAATGTACCCAGTGTCATTTGCGCTATCAAGACGAATCTAACGTGGTATCGTTACGTACTTTACATTCGTTAAAATACACGAAGCCGTTTAGGCTGCAGAACGTGCATACTCCCGAAAAATATAACCCTCCTTTTAGGGCATTCGGGTAAGTAACGATTCGTGAAAAAAGTCGACTCGTCTAAAACACACATCGTCTTTGATATATTAGTGTGAATGATCTGTAACGTTACAAAATAAAAAATGAAATCTGACAGATTCTACATCTATTGAACTTTGAATATAAACTACCGAGATGGATGGATGGATGAAAGTTATAAATACCTAAATGAATATAATGAAATTGAATTAAATAAAACTGTATTTCATCGTTTTAAAACATTCGTTACTTTCTTAAATAGAAAAGCAAATATAACAAAAACGTACCAAAAAAAAAACTCGACATAGTTTAATCCGGCAAAGCCTAGTCAGTATTAATATAGTCTGTACTCGTAGCTAGAATGTTATTCCAACTATCATGACACCTTCGTGGCTCCATACGTCCCGCCAGCAAATCCAATAGGAAAAGTCATAATCACATGATAGGTGCGGCGCATTGCGCCCACCTGTCGCCGCGCGTGCGTCCCGTGACGTCATCGCGCGTCGACGAGCGCGCCCGAGCGTCCCCGAGCGCGCCCGAGCAACCCCGTGCCGCCCGACCACCGGGGACTAGATTGATCCGGTTTAAACTGATCCCCGCCGATTTAAACCACTTTCATTCGTAAAATCATGCATATTTTTGTAACAAATGGTAGGATAAGATGTGGGCAAAGCTAAGCCTAGTCCGGCGGTTAATCCGAGATATTACATCAATCGGGTGTTGTCGTCTGCGCGCCGGCGCGACGCCCGCCGCTCAGTCCAGCCCGCGCGCCCGGACACACCGCGCGCCGCGCGAGACCGACACACAAACGTGATACACCCGTGATAGCCCCGTGATAGGCCCGTGATGCCGTGTATCTAGCACGTGAGTTGAGGTTTTATTTGGGTGGTGATGGGTCCAAGTCGAGCTTGGCTGACACGCGCCAAAACCGAAAGATCAAGTGTCATTATTTCATCGCATAAATAAGTCGGTAGTGAGGCATATCAAGGTATAATTCGGTTGATGTCAATGTCAGTAGGCTTTTGTATGTCTGTTTCGCCTAATCTTTGACTTACCATCGAACTAAACGTCGACTAAACTTTTAGAATAATAAGAACGTCCTAACATCCAGTTTTATATCTATTATTTCTGAAACTAAATAGAGGCCGGTCCCCGGAAAAGGCCGTTGCAAAAAAATATGGTCGATTTCTTAGGGTCTTAATATGCACACAGTTTTGCATCAAAATCGACCAAGCCCTTACAAATGAGCTTGGATACAAACACCGCGACTAGAGAACTTTATGAATCGTAATAAAAGCCTTGCGAGCTTAGTGTTGTAGTAACATGACACAATTATTGAGCTAATGTGGTCTAAGTCCGACGTCGTAGTTGCCTACGGCGTAGCCCGTAGCTCGTAGCACCGCTACGCCACTTGCGTCTCAAGCTATGAAGGCTTTTATAAAGGACGTTTGGCCAGCCTATTTATGCCAGTCTGAATCGAAATTACTCGATTAAATGTCGTGTCATCTCTCTATTTTTTGTATTTAAATGGGGTATTTGATATTATGAAAAATTTGTTGGTGTCCGCAACTTCGTTGCGTAAAAATAAAAAGTATCCTTTATGTTGCCCAGACCTAATAGCTATTAAACAAAAAAATATTTATTCAAATCCGTTCAGTAGTTCCTCAGATTAGCGCGTACGAATAGACATATCGCCAAAAAAAGTTGTCTAATACAACTTTTTTTGGCGATATGCGTTCTATTACTGTTGCTTAGCACCCCCACATTGATTATTTTGTAAAAATATTAAATGTACAGACACTCCAATTTTACTGTTTTATTATAAGTATAGAATAGAAGATAATATAAAGCTGAAGAGTTTGTTTGAACGCGCTAATCTCAGGAACTACTAACCGACATTTGAAAAATTTTTTTTTGTGTTAGTTACTCCATTTATCGAGAAAGGCTATATAACATCACGCTACGGCCAACAGGAGCCGAGCATGCGGACATAGTCACGGGCAACAGCTAGTGATGTAAAATATTATCTTTATGATATTTCGCTGGCACCTTCAAAGTCAATCTCT
The DNA here is from genome assembly GCA_026546445.1 of Cyclargus thomasi. Classification (NCBI taxonomy): domain Eukaryota; kingdom Metazoa; phylum Arthropoda; class Insecta; order Lepidoptera; family Lycaenidae; genus Cyclargus; species Cyclargus thomasi. The sequence goes on from JAOTAV010047460.1 coordinate 5,818, forward strand.
GTTAAAACACGAGATTGTAAACACCGTCTCCCTTTCATATTTCATCTCGGATTGTAATGAGAGTGAAAGAAAATTAATCTGTGTTCTCGGCGTTGAAACACGGGGCCTACTCTCAAAACGTTTTGAAAGTTAAACGATCGAATCAATGCCGCGATCCAATCTAACAATGTAATTTCACGGACATATCAGATTTTTGAATGTATTATAATTTATGAGATTTTCGGTGAAACTAGTAATGTAATAAATCTAACAAAGTGTTTAAATGAAATGTAAACATCATTATTATTTGACTAGAACCATTATTGTACTAAACTTGACCAATGTTCTATTAAGATTAGCACGTCGATCGACAACAATATGTTAGACACTATTGAAATTCTAAAAACGTATGTTTTATATAAAGGTTTATCGTTTAAGATGGTGTCATTTTAACGACTGTTAAAAACGGTGCAATCCATTATTAAACTAATAAGAGGTTTGATAGTAGTTTCGACTGTTTGTTCTACTAGTTGGTGCAACTCATCTGTTTGTCCACCAACACCGTCAACCGAGAACGAGATCGTTTCGGCCGGATAAAATGCTACTTTATGACACAGACTATAGGTTTCATTTTCCTGTACGCAGCTAATGGCGACGAGATTGACAATAGAGCAATGTCGCTAGAAAATGAAACTTATAGCCTAAGATCATAAAGTTGCATTTTATAGGGCCGAAATAATCTCTTTGTCGGTTTATGGTGTTAGTGGACAAACGGCATAATGGCTCTTCATTTAAATCGGACATTACAAACGATAACACGCGAATTTGTCAAAAATTGTGTTCTGCGCGCCCACCATCGTCTATGATCGCCTACGACCTAAGTACTACGAACGATTTTCTGACCGATTAAGGATCGACGATTATCGCGTGCAATGGGACGCGGCATTCGTTCGAACGACTCTCAACGCGGTTTCAGAATAGGCCACCAGAACCGAGAGATCGGACGTGCCGCTTCACTTCCTACAAACAAAACCCTGTTATATCGAGGCGCTCTTCCGTCGGATATAAATCATTCCATTTTATATGAGCCAGTGTTCACTCTGAGCTTTATCACGGGATATTATACTCGGGCTTAGTATGAGCGAGTACTTCCAAATGAGAGAGTTTAAAGCTGATATCTTAACTAGATGTTGCTCGCGAATACGCCCGCGTGATACCCGTGTAATATAAATTATCCCGTTTTACAACATTTATAGATAACTGCTCGGCTCCTATTGGTCGTAGCTCGATGATATCCCCCCTCGACAAATGGGCTTACCGACGCAAAAATAATTTTTTGAATACCGACCAGTAGTTTCTGAGACTAGCGCGTCCAAACAAACAAACTATTCAGCTTTGTATTATTAGTATAGATTATATTTTATGCGAGCTAAAGTTCACTCGGACGCTTTATCACGGGGTTACTTGACTCGGGCTTAGTTTGAGCGAGTACTTTCAAGTGAGGCAGTTTAAAGTAATATCTTATTAATATGCACTTCTTTATGAGTACCACTTTTACCAGCAGATATACATTCACGTGGACGGAGATTTTGGAATTTTGTCAGTCCAATTTTCTCGTCAGGAAAAGCTTCAGATTTTTTTTAATGTAACTCATGAATATTATATATTAATAATGGATTTTGTTTGTGAACTCTTCCATTACGGAAACATAATCCTTGATCCCAGGCATTACGCGAATGACATCATCCGAAAGAAGGCTTTAATTCGTTCAATTGTCTCATTCTTCAGAGCCTTTTTTAATTGTAGGCTGTGATGCAAATACCTTTTCTTCCCGATTTGTTTTTTGCTGTTTTAACCATTTGTTTTGAAACTTTAAATTCTTTTCTTATCATTTTAATCGATCAATCCGGAGGAAGCGTGGTCAAAACTTGAATTTTGTCAGCTCTGAAATTTTCACTATTAAAAGCAGATTTAAAATTATTTACAAAATATCTTTAGGGTCAATTTCATTATTTATATTGTTATTGTTATTAATCATTTTATTGACTACACTTTTTAAAGCTTTCTGATATTCTGTTGCATTTGAAAGTCGTTTCACTTTAATTGGTGGCTCACCTATCTCCAATAATACTTTAATGACTTTACCAATTTTTTATTTGTAATCAACAGAGTTACATCGGAAAGAAGGATCTTTTTTCATTATCTTCAATATCTTCACTATCATTTTCATCATGATTTGATAATTTAGGCTCATTAACATTAAAACATTTATTAACACTCAACCCATATGGAATTTTAGCTCTTTGACCTAAATAAATAGCCGTTCACACGAATTACACATATTTTTTATTATCAACAAAATCTTCAATAATATAATCACCGACTTAATGTCTAATAGTTTTTTATTTATGAATTTTTTAATAAAAAATCATCAAAATTTATATTAAAAAAAATTTAAAAACTGATTAACTATTCATAGTTAATACTTTATAAAAAATACTTACATCTTTACAAATTTAATGATTAAGTGGAAAAAGGGGGGTCCACTTGACGTGAATTTGCTCTCCTGCGATTTCTATAGCGCGATACAGGAAACGAATTCAAAGTCTGTAACGCCATCTATCGACTTTTTTAATAACTATATACTTAACACTGTATGGTCATCCATCCCACTGGGTTACGAGAATGAAGAAAGAGAAAGTGCTCCTGTGTACTGCGATGTCTACAATCTACACACACTTGGGCACTATAAAATTACTCCTTCGTAATGCGCTATCGTAACCTCAAATGACCTGATTAAAATGTACTTTCTGATTACCTGAACTTTAGATTTCTCACCAGCACCCAGTTAGATAGCTTACAAGTGAAATCATAGAACAAAATCTTATTCTTTTATCTATATTTTTACAAAATCTTATAATAATTATAAATAGGTCATATGACCCATTCATTTTGTAGACGGGCAAGTAGTCTATTATTTTCACAAGTCAAGACCAGCACGACAGCGTCGACCGGGTCCGCCAGTTTGCATATAAAAAGTACGAATTTTTAGAATATTTATCGGCAGATTCTAGTTATCTAGTAATTTCTAACACTACTTCACTAGTTGTTCATTTAATTAAAACAGTAATGAGAACTGTTTGTGTACGTTTCGGCGTCTGTGTGTGTTAGTGTAAACACGGAGACTACTCGTTGACATACTTACGTGTGTGAAACATATATCTTAATTAAATGTGCTCTTTGTGGAGTATATTTTCTGACCTACATCAATTCATATCATATGAAGCCTTATTTCAACATGATAACATGTCGTAATTCTCTTGTTGAAAAGCGGTATTCGTATTGAAAAAATCTGTTAAATAAAAATAAGTCGGGTTTTCCTACCTGACGAACTTCCTCCAGAACGCACGAACCGTTTTCGATAGTTTTGCATTCGTTAGAAAGGTTTTGGGCTCCGTGAGGCTTATAGCAAAGAAAATCGCGGAAAATTTTCAGGAGCAATGAAGAAAAACAGAGTAAATCATTTTACACATACAGCGCCATCTCTGATACCTGGCATGCACTACAACGGCGCTTGACAGCTATCAATTAATTTCTCATATTAGATTTAAAAAAAAACCGGTTCTGTTAATAGGTCACTAGGTTAGACAAGCATTTAATTTTATTGTAGAAAATAACAACTCTCATCTTTGTTACTACGCGGACGGAGTCGCGGGTAACAGTAAGTCTCCTATAAATATGTTTTAAACATTATATAAGTACTTTCGTACCTTTAGTACATTATCAAAATCTTTTTGCTATTTTCCGGTTTGCAATTAAGTCTGGCACATTGCTCAACTCAGTTGTACGCACGAATTTATGTGTAGGTGTGTGTGTGTACTCTTAAGTGTTTTTTTTTTACCCAGGCGGCGTGACGCTTGCCGCGTTACTACCACATGAATAAATTTGTGTAGGTATTCACAAGCGCAGGCCCACATAGGGCCGCGCGCATAACTCAGTTGAACTAACTGTATCTTATTCTCAAAGCTACTTAAGGTACTTTACCTGTATGGGACACCAGCAGACCGCAAATACCACGACTACCACCACCACCATCCTCGTAACCTTTTTCCTTCCTCTCCTACTCTCCGCCGACACCCTGCCCCCCGGCGCGCTCTTCCACAACCGCGTTAGCATACCCATGTACAACACGCTAATAAGCGTCAACGGTATCACATACGAGGACAGGAAGAAGGACATCTGGAAGCCCAGCTTGCTGTACCCTTGCTCCTCCAGGAACACGCAAGACGAGTGGTTCCTGTGAAAGTAGGAGTACTCTCGCTCCCCGTGGCATATTCCCACCGGGATCGCCGTGGTTAGTATCACCACCCATATGCACGCTATCGCCAGCAGCGCGTTCTTCTCTGTCCGTATGGACATGGACGCTATTGGGTGGACCACCGCCATGAACCTGTCTAAGGACATCAGCACTAGGGTGTACACTGACGCGTGCGCAGTCACCACTATGAAATATTGAACCACTTTGCACCACCAATCGCCGAAAGGCCATCTTGGCATGACGTAGTCTGTAGCGGTAAATGGGACGCAGAATATCACAAACAGAAGATCAGCTACTGCCAGATTTATTATTAAGAGGTTGGTAGTTGATCGCATGCCGGGGTTGGCAGCGACTACGAGGACGACGAGAGCATTGCCAACTAAGCCAACTATTCCGATGAAGCCGAAGAATATAGGGACTACCCTGGACACCACTTTTTCCAGTAGTTCCCCATTTTCGAACTCTGCACTGTAGTTGCAGCCTCCTAAGCTGGCTATCTCCTCGCTCGTCAGGTTCAAGCATATGCTGTAGAACTCGTCTTCCGTAGACTCCATGGTGGTCTCGTTAAAGCATATTTGTGTAAATTCGTAATTCGCTAAATGTTCATTTTTGTTTAATCATTCCTTATAGCTTGTTCTTCTCATATTTCCGGTTTAATGTACCTGTAACAAGATGAATAATATTATTTTTCTAGAAAATAACAATGAATATTGTTATTTATTTTTTTATTAAAGTGGTATTTTCGCGCATACTTTTAGGATCGAAAAGACGTTAATTGCCTACTTCACAATTACCACACTCGTTTTAAGTAAATTTAATGACAATTTGAGTTCGACAAGTAAACTTAGGTGCGAGAAATTTACTGGTCGCACTCAAATTGAAATTAAATTTACTCAAAACTAGTGTGGTAATTGTGAAGTGGGCAATCTTTTCGACTACAAAATTATGCGCGAAGATACCACTCTCCCCGCATTCGTGATAAAAAATTGTACGTGCAGTTCGTGCGAGGTTGTCAATAGGGAATATGCTTGGTTTTTTATTATTTAATTAAATAAATCTTACGTTATTGAAAAAACGATGTAGTAAAATCCCAATCAATTTTTTGATAAAATTAAAAACAACAAAGTTACAAGCCTTTAAAGTAGTCAGTTAGAAAGAGAGATCCGATATTGATTGTGACGTCAAAGCTGCATACAAAGTTCATACTTAATTACATATATAATAAAATACATACTAATAATTTGCATTCAATAAATTTTGTTTTACACGCATCTTCCCTATTAGTGAACTCTTTGTATGATAATGGCGTTGCGCCCCGGCAACCCCCTCACAACAGCGTGTAACAGCTTTAAAGTTTTGATATACTCAGTATTATCGATGTGAAATTCATATCGGTGTCCGGTAAAACTACAAACTCGAACTGTGCTAGCAGGAGATAGGAGAATACGATAAAACTTTTTCCAGACCGTGAGAAAACTATTAGGAACTACATTTTTTACATGAATTTTTACTGATCGTTTTTATATGTAACTAACTCATTCACAAGGCGGATTCGGTGATGGCCATTTCATGGTAACAAGCCACGCAGGAGTAATTTTGTAGTGCCCAGGGTGTACGCAGGACAAAAGAGCACTCTCTCTTTCTTTACTCACATAACCCAGTGGGACGAATGACCGACACGACTGGTGAGAGATCAGGCGCAGGACCGACTTTTTACATCTTACTTTTCAACAGTGAAAACTTCAGGTAAAAATTGCGGCTTGCTTTATCAAACTTAGAGATGATTTTTTCGAGGGGATCGAACCTATGCCCTCAAGCCTCACACTCTTAACTACTGGATCACTGGAGCGTTACAATTTTTCTACTGTATAAACAGCGTTTTTCATTTTACATTTTAAACCTCCCCAATGTAATTGAAAAAATAATGTCGCAGCTTAGTTCTATATCCACATAAATAACACACAACAATCTGTACAGCTAACTTTAATTAAATGAACATAAATCACAATAACTCGTAATACATTTTCCATCTAGTAATATATTCTCATTTTTTTCTCTTTGACAACTGACTTGACACAATTCCTTTTATAAATACTACGGAGGATCTATGTCCGACACCACACAAATTATAATACTCGTAGGATGTACAGTAATACAAGTTGCATGCCCCAGTCGAGTGAAACTAATTACTGATGGAGTACTCCAGATATTGTAATGAAGCTGCGAGTGTCGAAGTTCGCCGCAAACAGCACAAGTGTACACCTAACTACACCCAACTACACCCAGCTACTCACGCCGAGTTCGTGAGCAATTCATTTCGGGTGTAGCGATGAAACACCCCGGTAAACAGCTTCTAGCCGGTCGCCGTCGGTGATATCGACAACGGACTTCTAAAACAAACATCCATACTTTTTATGAATGGGAAAGTGTGTTTGTTTCTTATTTGTTTGTTTGCTTGTCCTTCCTGTTTTGGCATAAACTTAGGAGAGTGTAAGATAATATGTATTAGTATTTTGAAAGTTCTATAACACGCGTGCAAAAACTAGTAAAATATAATTAATGTGCCTGCTGCGACGGCTAGGCTTGTCTGTATTATAGTCACAAGACATTGGCGGTCACAGCTGGACAGACCAACAACAAAGAATGTTGAACCTAGTTGTTGTTAAGGGCGGTAGTTGGTGCACTTAAAGATATGTTCTTCGTAAAGGTTTATACACTCACAAGCAATATATAAACAAAATACAAAAATCTTTATTGTATTCACCCACATTACTATTGTTACAATAACTTAAAGTAAGAAAATAATACAGCGGGAAACTGGTGCCCTAACTAGGTTGCCCTCTTTTAAAGGTCTCGAGGCCCTAATTTTACTTTAAAAGCAATAAAAAACAATTTAAAGTATATTTCCTTAAACATACGTTACTTTACTAGTACAAATTTACGCTATTAAAATAACTTTGTTTCAGTTGCAGGGGTAAAGGAAAAAATAAGTTTATAAATTGTAAATAACCTTTTCGTGAAAGGAGGCAAATATTGACCTTTCTCATTAACTTGCAAAGCGACAAATACTTCCACCATTGAGAGCTATTCAATTTCCTTTTATTCAGCGCGTTTGGAAAATAAACACCGCATAATTTAGAGGTCCCCGCCGCCCTAATTATACGGTGTCCTTTTGTACGTGCAGCCCTAGGACGCCCGCGGAACAACTCCGACCCTGGCGCCCTTCCCAGCGCCCCCTCGCGCCCCCTCGCGCCCCCTCGCGCCGCTGACGTTGCCTCTTCGGTTGATATCGGCAGGAGATTTTTACAACAAAAACGAAATAATAATTTCATGATTTTATTTTTCCTTCAAGAGTTCGATTTTTCGCTCAATTTTAAAGTGCGATTATTACGAAATATCTTTAAAATATATTCCAGTTTGAGTGAACTGTAGACAGATGTAAATAATTCCATTTTCATACTTGTATAACGTTATAAAGCGCAGGTAAATAACAAAAGATTTTCGCAAGTAATGTTGAAGGGAACGAAAGGTATTCGTGGAAGTCTTTGTTCTTTGAAAATAAAACATAACTCAAATTACGGGGTCGGGCGAAATATAAAACACATTTCGGATCTCTCGGACAAGAGTCGGGGATGAAATACGAAGAACTCTATCGGCTTTCATTACAATAAACCCGTTAACCACCACCCTGGCCCCATAGCCAGTTATTACAAACACGTGCAACTTTCATCTAGGTTTAACCAATATCATTTTGAAACTCCAGGTTTCTTTGGCACTATGAAATTGTTGAAAGTGGTGTTGTTGTTGTTGTGTCTGTGAGGAAGTGGAAAGACCTTGCGACCGGGCGAGGTGTTATGCCTGAAATGTCGTATTTATTCCGTCGGACTTAGAAATCTCCAATAGCGCGATGCAGGGTTATGTCACATCACGAGGATTGACGACCTCTGTGGCTCAGTTGGTAAGCAGATTGGTAGTAGCCGGGGGTCGCGGGTTCGAATTCCACCGACGACGGAACAATAAGTTAGACGGAATAAAATTTTTAAATATATGTATAGTATAAAAGAATCAAATATATTTCCGTTGTCTGGTACCTGTAACACAAGTCCCTCAGGTACTTAGCACGGGGCTAGACTGACGTGGTGTGAAGCATCCATAAATATTATTATATTATTAAGTAGCATTCAAAACCTCGTAATATGAAACCGTCATGATACGTCACTGATATCAACATTAGCTTTTTAATTACAAGTGCAAAATGATCTGTTATTAACTACTTAGTCGCGTCGTTGTCTGATCGTGCTCGGTCGTTATAAAATAATAATATAAAGTGAGTGCAACAATAATAATTACCTCACTATGTAAACAGCGAACACACTGTTCCGGGTGTGGTGTGGTGTGAATCAACTTGTACTAATATACTAACGGTACAAACGTACAATATTAGTTAATGGGATTTGCCGTGAGTTTAAATTAGGGATTGAGCGTAGCAGGCTCATTCCGAAAGTTTAATAGTGAAATTCAATTTGTTTCAATTATTCCATTTCTACAAATAATTTCTACAATGCCGAGTTTATAAAATATTTCGATGGATAAATTTGGTATTAAATTAACGTTCATTTCGTTACACGTTTGCCTCGTGAATGTTTGTAAACATCGAGCACCGTGCGAAGATGGCGATGCAGCATCAGATGATCCACTCGCTCGTTAGCCAGCTTTATAAAGACGATATCGGAAAACAGAGAAAAACTCCAGCACCGGCTGTAATGGACCGCTGAAAATGCAGGAAAGCCAATTAAAAAGCCGCACGCCAGCGCCGGTAAACAGTGCGGCGCTCGCGGTCGGTCGAGCGAGTCGAGGGGGCGAACTGGGTCAGATCATACAGCATACACCTGACCATGGGAGCCAATACTAATGCACACGATTGTCTCAAGCAGAGGATTTTATATAGAAGAAAATATTTCATTGACGTCTGCCATGCTTATGTATATCTTTCGCCTACGGTTACGCTCACGTAAATTCTAAAAAAACTTCACTTTCGCATTTATAATATATGCATAGGTCTTATCTAAAATAATTAGAACGAGGAGAAGCCGTTGGTTTCTCTTCCTATACAAAACCGTTAACAGCGTTCCTCCTTGTTCAAATCAAAAGACCCGCATAGGTCGCCAGGCAGTTGCTATCTGCGTCCAGTGACGAGGTAATACATTAACTATATAGCGTTAACGCCGACGGCGACGTTTTATTTCCAATTCTTCTAAGTGTCGAGGTCTATTTTTTAAAATTTTATATTTCAAAATGCTTTTGAAAATATAATACTTTTGTCCACCTCATATTTTCTGCAAAATAAAAGCGTTTTTCAGCGACTCGTCTCTTTTTAGTTTCTATTTTCTAACAATGCATCCGGATATTTCTAAAAGTTAATTTCTTTTTGTGCTCATCAGAACAAATATTTTTCAGTTTAATTAGCTCGGTGAATAGCGGGCCGGAACAGTCGGTGCCCGGCGCTCGGTGCACGGCGCTCGGCGGGCGGTGACTTCTGCTCGTTTTATATTCATCTCGATGGGTTCGCTCGAAGACGCGTTTATTTTCCTATCGTGTACCGATTGATACTAAATATGCAATTGTAATAGGACGGCGGCTTTTATTTTCCGATAAAATATATCGAAGCACAAAAATATTTCCAGTCAATTATGTGTAGTTATGTTAAATACCTCCTGTGAATTATGTACCCGCAAAAAACATTACCGCTTCCCAGCTACGAAAATATACCAACATTTTAATATTTTATGACCGAAGAATGTTTCTGTTGCATTAATTTCTCACTGACCGGTTAAATGAATGTTTTATTTCCAACATTGCCATTTAACTACAGTATATTATGCAAAATTATGACCGCATCGACCATCAGCAGATTATAAAATATTAGCATTTACACGGCTTTCCCCGCGTGACGAGTTTCATCCCGAGAGTGCATTCAATAAACGGAATGAAAAGGATCCTTCTTAAATCCGTTAAGTGTCAGCGTTTATAATATTAAAAGCTTAGGATCCAACCCAATCATTATTGGTCATTTTGAGCCTTATAAAAACTTTTTAAGAAATCAAGTTTTTCCCGACCGGGTTTTTATTTATGAAAGTGGGAAACCAATACAAATATTATGTCCAACTCAAAGGACTGACTGGCGGACTGACTGACTGACTGGCTGACTGGTATAGTGATCTATCGACGACCAATCCACTGGACTTGGTTTAAAATCTGGCATGCGGATATATACGAGTATAACGATGAATTGATATTAATAAATTCTACCCTCAAGGGGATGAATTAGGGGATAAAAGTTTGTATAAAATGCTTCCTAATTCGGGAAAAGCCACGAGCTAAAGCTGGTCGCTAAATAATTAAAAATTAGTATATATTTATTTTGGAGTCGGTGGTCGGGCGAGCGGTGGCGCTGGCGCTGGGCGGATGAGCGACTGTCGAGGCTCTTTGTACGGCCGAGGACGGGTGAGGTTTAACAACGCTGTAAAAATGTGATTTACACTAACCCTTTGCGTGATGAATGGCGGTGCGCCGAGATTGGGGGACTCTTTTTAATTTTATAATAACCTGTTACAAAAAAATACGTATATCACCGACGGAGCAAAAGTTTTTTAATGTTCCTGGGTCTTGGATGTGTATTAAATATGTGTATCATATAATAAAAATCTT